>NIVC01000248.1:165000-176412 GCA_002269645.1 Macrostomum lignano
GGCTGTCATTACGACAGAATAATTAAGCCAATCAATTTAAGCGTGCCCATCTCACTGATTAAAGCAGCCACTGCCATAGAACTACACTGGACCATAGACAAAAAGGCAGAAAACAAGTTGGTGGGTAAAAGTTTTAAATGTATCCCACACTTAGCGTGTAACTCGTGTCTATCCCAATGCCATAGACAACACAAAACTATTCTCCGCTCCCGGCTTGTACTTTGCCATAGACAACCATAGATAAGTGTCATAGACATTCGCCCCGTTTCTACACCGAAAACCAGTGGTCAACAAGTACGGGGCAGCTTTAATCCAACTCCAGCTATAACTCTCCACTCTCTCCTCAAAAGCCAAATCTGGGGTCCAAATTGCATCATAACAAATTGTTGTGTGAATTGCGTCACTTGTAGCTGAGATCTGAGAAAAGTTAGTTGCCCACTTAACACGTTGCCAAGTGTATTCTCTCTGGTTAGAATTTACAAAGCAATCAAGTACAGAATCTCAGACTAAATTATTCAGACCACAGAACTTGATTTCTAAATAGAAAAGTCTGCAGTTTCTCGCAGTTTTGATGAAGTTAATCCACTCGATTGGCTTAATTATTAAATAACTGACTAACACAATTACTAGTCACTTTAAAAGTATCAAACAGTCTCTTTTTGAGCTTCTACTCAGGCATCAATGAATGGTCTGGATTGGCTTGTTTGAGGGGCAATATCGAAGAACTCTAGGGTTTCTTTCTCGGACATTCAGTCACCCTGGCCGGCCACGCCGACAGGAGTGAGGAACAACTGGCGCATGCCGGCCGCCTGATGGCAGGTGAACAGCGCCCAGCCCAGCAGCAGGAAGTGATGCCACAGGTACAATGGTACACTTAATTGATTCGCGTCTGTGGCGTCGTCTGGCATCGCCGTGACGGCTCGGCAGGCAAAGAAATCTGGCGGGCAATTCAGCTTGCGGATGCACTGGTCAAGGCGCCACCAGTTGCTGGTGAAGCTGCCGTTGTCGTAGTTGACCAGCTGTCTAGCCGGGATGCTCACGTTTGGTGGCAGCTGGCGTTGCAAGTTGTGCCTGCTTCGGTAGAGCAGCAGCATCGCTGCCACCAGGCATAGGCCAACGCAGGTCGACACAACTGCGGCCAGGAGAAGCAGCCGAAGCCTAAGCTGCTGCTGCTTGAATTCTGTGTATTGAGGTTGCTGCTTCGGATCCATCTGCAGATGTTGCTGCTTTGATTCCTGCGGTGGTTGCTTCTTCAATTCCTTCTGCGGTGGTTGCTTCTTCGATTTCTGCGGTGGTTGCTTCTTCAATTCCTTCTGCGGTGGTTGCTTCTTCGATTTCTGCGGTGGTTGCTTCTTCGATTCATTCTGCGGTGGTTGCTGCTTCGATTCCTTCTGCGGTGGTTGCTGCTTCGATTCTTTCTGCGGTGGTTGCTGCTTCGATTCCTTCTGCGGTGGTTTCTTCTTCGATTCATTCTGCGGTGGTTGCTGCTTCGATTCCTTCTGCGGTGGTTTCTTCTTCGATTCCTTCTGATTCCGATTGTTCATCAGTGGTGCTTTCTTTTTCTGACCGTTTGCAACGGCTTTCACCGCATCTGCTGGTGTTTTTAACGCAGCAGGCATTTTGCTTCTTGACTTGTTAGATTATGCCTTCCTGTAGTTTATTGCAACCGATTCCGCTACTGACCACTCTTGCATGCTTTTATTCCGTCAGTTTATGCTCGAGTCCGTTGAGGACCAACTTGCCCTGCCACGCTGGAAGTTTTTGCCCGCGCGGCTGAGGTGAACGCGGATCAATTGTTCGGCTTGGTTAGGAAGCTTTTGCTCGCTCTGCGGACTGAACTGTAAGAGGCATGTCTTTGCCATGTGTGTTCGCAAGGGCCGGGGTCGTAGAAACTCCCCGAGCGGCTCAACCCGGGCCCGATACTGACTGCATTGTGTGATCGATTTTTCTTATAGTAAACAGCTGGCTTTTGTGAACTTGCAAGCGCCAGTGCTTAGCCCAGTGTGTTGTGCTGAATTTGCACTGTTTCAAACCGCTTCCAACTGGTCCAGGATAGTCGCGTTCTTTGCGAATAGCCTTCTGGATTACGCGGCGCGCGATGCTCAATAACGTATATGCATACATACACATAAACTTTTTAGATTCAGTATATGGATTAGTACATGGATATCAGTATATGGAAGTCAGTTAACTGTGGCTGCTTTCTAATACCCAGATTCCTTGTCGCTTTTTACGTCAAAAGAATTCTGCACCCAGGTTATCAGCCAACTATCTGTACGCATAGCTCATTCTTGTCGCATCATGAGTTGCAGTTCTCCAAAAAAAACTCTAGCTTAAGCATTGAAGCCTCTTTCCTAAGCAGCTCGTCACTGGGTTTCATCCAATATCATGCTCTTTTTTGCCCAGGCTGCAGCGACTATTTGCACATTTGGTTTAACTGAGAGCCTGGGCTACGATTTTAAGGCGTTAGAACGAAAGCTGAGAAATTTTTAGGAAATTGGACACCTGCTTTGGATTCTTTGACAGGTCTTGACAGCTCAACAGGCGAAACTGGCACTATGCAACAAAGAACGACAGGAAATGTTTGAGAGCAAACAAAATTCTGCAAATGTGAGAATGGACTTTTTGTTTAGGGAGTGCATGTATACTTGCTTGCTTGGTAGAATATTTCAGTTGTAAGATATAGGATTTTTAACGCAATTTAAGTGAACTTTGGTGCAAGATAGATATATATTCATTTTTCTGAGTATTCCGATGTATGTTCGTATTTTACGAGCTGTAAAAGTACATGTGCGAGTTAGATTTGAGTTTTAAGGCGTATATAGCAGAAGCTGAAGTAGACACGATTGACACGATTCATTAACATTAAATATGGGCAGCCATGAGCACAAGGATTACAAAGTCTATTGGTCCTTGCATGAGCAAATGGATTCTATAGATTAGTCCTGGCCCTACAAATTAATCTAGCCTCAACGCTTCAAAGCTCTCAGTAAACTGAGAAAACAACTACGTGGCGTGCCCAACTTCAACGTTGCTTTACTAAAAGTCAGTGATAGGATTGTTATTGAAAAAGAGTTTAATCAGGATACGAGAGTAGGTTTAAGAGGAATAAAAATATAAATATCGAAAATTTTCTGGTTCCATTTGGTCAATGAGCGGCTGTGTTAGTTCTTCGCTGCATCCTCGACTCCGACTGCAGCTGAGCTGTCCATCGCCCCACCGTCTCTGCCCCCGGTTGGCCAGGCGAACAGCGCCGCGCGGAGTGAGCTCTCCAGCTGGCGCTCCATCAGGTCTTCGGACTCGGCGCGGCTGGTCAGGGAGACCAGGACGTCGTTAACGTGGCGGACTGGGTCTGGAATGATCCGATTGACGAAGAAGCTGCTAGGAGTATGAAGAAAGGTCTTCAGATAAGAAAATATAGCTCTTAAAAAATAGTCCTTATTACACACTTTAATCATGCAAAAGCTGCAGGCAGGTGTTTCCAATTAAAGAATGCAACCATGCTTTAAGTTCGTCGCGCAATTCACACCTCGCATTAATTATCGCTCAGCCTGGGCGGGCATACAATTTATAGTACTCCCCCGTCCTTGCTCATCGGTGCGTCCGCCTACGCATCACTCTTAGCCCTGAATTGATTCGTACTGTTATTTTGTAAATAATTCCGCCCGACTAAAGTGTGAAACAGTTTAATCACAATTGGATGTGACGTACAGTGCTCGATATACAGTCGTGTTTTCGAATCGGACTTTACTTACCGTCAGTCTCGATCTCGCCAATGTACTCCTGCTCCGCGTCCTTTCGCAGTAGGGACTTGAACAGCTGCACGATGCTGTCCAGAGTCTGAAAATCCTCTTCGCTAGCCGCCAAATCCGCCAGTCCAGCATAGTAGCTTTCATTTAGCAGTGCCACAAAAATGTTCACCGCGATGAAGATCATGATTAGCGAGTAGCCAAACAGCAAGAACGTGGCCACAATGGAATGCTTGTTGCCAAAGTTCACATTAAGCTTTCCAAGCATAACAATGAGCTGCGTGAAGGCGGTATCCGTTATTGACTTGTAGTCTGGTTCGCTGGAGCCCAGCACCAGATAACTGGCAAAGCAGAAAGCAAAGAAAATGATGAGGAACGCCCAGACGAAGGAATTAAACTGCGAGATTGAGTTCTGCAGAGTTCTACCCAGGTGAGCCAGACTGCGCGAGTACTTCACCGTGTTTAGAAAGCTGATCTGCGAGAAGAACATAGCTACTCCCAGGCAGTAGTAGAAGGACTCGTCCAGAAACATGACGCTGGTAAGGCCGTTCGTAACGCCTGTGGCTGAGTTCAGCACTTCCTCTAGCGCAGTGACGGTCATGATGCTTCTGGCCACCAGGCAGCTGAGACCGACTATCATGGCAACTACTGTGGCGAGTCGAATCAGGTGCCAAATATTGGTGGAGTATCGCCGGATGCCCTCGAGTCTCCAACTGTAGATCTGTTTGGCCAGCAGGAGGAGAGTGCCGATCGCTGTGAGAATCTCGGCGCAGAGGCGAAACACGCCAGTGGCGCCGATGTACCGATAGAGACGGCTGGAGTGCAGGGATATCGAGCTAACTGTACCGCCGAATGGCATCAGTTCAATCAGTACCGTGAGCGAGGTAAAAAAATTTGTGTCAGGGTAGAATAGATTTGACTCAACCAGGACTGCCCTGGACAGATTCGTGAGCCACTGAGTTTCCTTAGCCGCAGCGACTGTGCTCAGCGCCTGTGAGAAGCTGCTTGGCAGAGCCAGCACGTACCCGCCGCCTGAATACCATCCGTACTGACCGAAGGTGGACCAGCGGGACAGATGCGTGGCCCGAAACGCAGTTTTCAGTGGGTCCGCGTCACTTTCATTGCAAGTCTCACTAGCTCGCCAAGCAACATCGTAGCAGCCCGTGTCCTCAGAGTCCCGTCCGAATTTTGCTGACACGGCAACGGAATGCCTTGAAAAGTGCGGTCTGATTCGCAGCTGGCGCAGACTGACATGACCCAGTCGGTAGCCGGTTCCGTCAGCCATGAATTTCAGCTCCTCACTTGACAGCGGCCTGCCATTCACGGCGTTGGTCGGAAAGAACGCTGGCAACGCGACATGCTGCAGCCAACTGTACACGTCATGGTACTTTTGCACCTGGAGTAAAATAGGTATTCTAGCACTGATTAGGTTGGTAAGATGCAAACAGTTGAATAGTATAGCGAATGGTAATTACGCTTACCTTATTGAGGCTAAATCCCGGTGAAGACTTGTTTTCCCTGAGCATCCGCCGCAGGTTTTGGTTCAGATAAAATGACTCTGTGTCCATTGATCCGAAGCAGACGCAGTACAGAAGGAAGATGTAAATAACGCTCAGGATGATTTCAAACAAAGCGCATTTCGCCTTTTTCCTTATTTCGTTTGAAGCCTCCATTTGCTGAACGACGGATAGGTTTAGGAATCGCTCTGAAATTGTAAAATAATTTTTTACATGTATGCACAGTTCGTAATTGATGTCTCACTTACTTAAACAAAGACATTTTTCGTACCTTGAGAGTCGACTATTTGTCTAACTCTAATGCTTGAAGAATCAAGCAAGTCGTAGTCTTTTCTAAGGAACAAAGCCATAACGAGTCCAATAAGGAGCACTTTGAGTGGCTGGATGATGAGCACAGTTTCAGAAAACGATAGAAAGAACGCTATGAGCCAGGCCTCTGATTTCTCCTGTCCCCAATCCATCGCGTAGAAAACGATGAAGACACCCGCCGTTACGACACTCGAGAGGAGCAGCACCCAGGCGATATACCGGCACCAGTGCGGCAGCTGCCAGGTGGTCTCCTGCTGTTCAATGACTGAGTGCTCCTCGCACGATGTCGAGTCCGGATTGAAAATGCGTTTCGGCTGATGCTCAGTTTTCTTTTCCTCTGGAGAGCTGGACTCCGGCACTTCATAGTCAGAGGGAGCCAACTTTGCCCTAGACTTTAGAAACAATATCACGGTTGCCATGGAAACTGGCATGACTGTCAGGCTACCCAGAATGGACGTAATAAGAGTACCGTAAGACACTTTAAAGGGTCCTATTGAGAACATCTCAGTTGAGTTGTCGGCAACTCCGTACCTGAAATATAGCAATATTCTACTGTATCATTATATACCGCCATTTGAATATTGCACGAGAATGTTGAAATTGAAAAAAGTTCTCCTACCACATTGCGTTTGCAATCATAGTCATGAATAGCAAATTCCAACAGACAGCAAACCGCTCAAGACGACTGAAATTCGACTCAGTTTTCCTGGTAGCAATCGATAGCCACGTGTGATCATCCTGCATCCGCCTGCTGAGGTGGTTGCGCGTCAGGTTTTTGGTGTGCTTCAACTCGCTAGAAGACGCGCACTTAATCACAATTTCTTCGTCCGGTGGAACAGCATTCTCCCAGACAAAGATGTAACGCCTGTTCGTAGAGCAGTCGGTGACAATGACTCTGCCCAGATACCAGCATCCTGATCCACTTAGAGTGCCCTCGTAGGACAGGCTTATAGACTTGATATCACCGAGTGGCTCTCGAGCGGTGAATGACAGGTTATCGACGTTTCCAGGAGTGAAATTCTACAATCAATCGATCAAATATTCCTCGACTCAATTCTGGGAAAAAATAAAAGCCCCCCCACATTATGAGTAGCTCTTACATGTACATTAACCTTATGGTCTGTCAATAGGAACGTATAATGAAGAATGAGTTAAGTGAAAGTGTCGCACCCCAGTGGCGCCACGATTCGCTTACCTCACGAAGTCCGTCACTTAAGGTTCTCACTCGGTCGTTGTAGCGCTGTCCTCGAACTGTGAAGAAGACACCAAGCGGTACCTCACTACCATACGATCCGGTAAACACTTGAACCCTGTAGTTGGCTGCTTCTGCCTTGTCATCAACCAGTGGGAGGTACTGAAACTGAATAAGGTGGGGAAATGCTGCAGAGAGCCACCGTACTAATCACTGTAAATAAACAAGCAGTCAGAAACATACCCTCGAATCGTCCCTCTTGTCGAGTCGACGCAGCAGCACTGCGAATGGCAGAAACAGAACCCAAAGCGTGGCCACCGTGGCAACCACGGCTCTGCTGTCAGCCAGTTTGCCGCTCCAGTTGTCAAATAGAGTGCCAAAGTCGATGGTGTTCGGCACGAAGGACACACCGGCGCCCAAACTGCCGAACAGATTCACTCGGAATGATGCTTTGCTAGCCGTTGCCTCATCGTTTGGCTGAAAGAAAACATTAATGAAGTTATAACTGATATATACTGGAAAATAACATATTTTCAAGTTTTCAAGTCCTAAAAGCTGAAAATGTTTTGCAAAACTACGTCTGTCTGCCTGACCTAATTCAGTGGGTATCTAAAATCCTTTTCATAGACCTCTCCCGTAGAAATTCTGCATCAACTATTTACTCTTCCTCTTCACCGAGTGTGCTCAGCAAGACTTGCTTACGTTAGGAACTGATACTCACCTGGCATTCCGCGCTACTCAATCGAACCCACGAGTCACTGCTGGAGTTCCAGGCGTAGCAGTTCTGAACGACTATTCCAAAACTATACGAAACAGTATGATTAGTGCAGTTTACATTTCTGTTTTCATCTCTAATGCAGCCGAGTCGTCTCAACCCAACATTGACCGTTTGGTTTGGCAGGAAGCTATCGGCTGGCAGCAGAATCGCTGAGTCACTGCTGCGTTACCGAGTGTCTTTGGCATCACGTACTGCCAGGTGCAGTTCATTGGGTCTGGCTTCATTTCGGCCTCGATGAACACTTCGAGCTGGACTCCAGCTTCTGGCAGATAATCAGTTGTACCGGATCACCAGTTGAAACAAAGCTGTGGTATACCATTAGCGATTGATCAGCAGGTGTAGTCCTGACAGTTTTTAGCTCCATCGATCCAGTATCCAGCTTCATCAAATACTCTTTACCAGCTGCGATAGCTGCTGACCTTTTCACACGATGAGCTGAGCAGTTGCTTATCCAGTTACTCAGCACGGAGGATGAGAGCTGATCAGCGCTTTCGTCCCAGTGATAGGGATTCGCATCTGTAAGGAGAAGCCTAACTGAGCAGCCGTTGGTGCCGATCGAGGACATTCGTGGCAGTTTGACAGATCCTTGAGTACTCTTAAGAGTCCTTTGAGCTGATCCATCCGTTTCTGCTGCCTGCTCAAGTACCCCGAAGTAGGCGTATCCGGGCCTCGATACGGTGAACTGAGGACTTGAGTGGAGCAGGAGCTGGCCCAACGAGTCGAACACTGACATAATCGCTCTCATTGTCTCGCGCACGCTGGACTTAGCGGTCCCTGAGTCCGCCTGCTGCTGACCTGAGCAGCCCCTCTTGCACAGGCCGGATACAGACGCCCTTGTGGCATTCCACACCGCCAATCCGTAGTCCATCATTTTTGTGGATACTGCCAGCTGCTCGTTCAAGGACACTTCGTTTTGAAGGCGCCACATATCACCTACCATTTGTGTCAGCTTCTGTTGGGCCATTGTCTGAAGTTGAAATACCATCGTAGTATGAGCTTTTGAAGTATTGTAATTGCATTTGATACGCACTACGAGCTAAGGCAAACGACTACGGGAACTCACCTGAGCAGTGAGACTAAATTGCTGCGGCTTCTGAGCACCAAAGATAATGAGGGTGGCCACTCTGTCCACTTCTCCAGCTGTGCTAGTGGGAAAGTCGTTCACGACTTTCATGTACCTGTCTCGAAGCTGAAGAGTTGTGAGTTAATATGATTCTAGTACTCTGGAAGATGAAAATCTTTCTAAAAGTTTTGAATAGACTCCAATCTGCAAAATATACTTTTATTCAAACCTATTGTTTCAAAGGACTGCTTTTTGTGTGAAAAAAGCTTTCCTTTGAATGAAACTTATAGCAGCTTCAGAAAGTCCTTGGTTGCCCTATGCCAGTTTCTCAAATATTCCCATGCAAATAAACAATACAATGAGGCCCGAATCTGCGCACCTTCGTCATGTTAGCGGTGAAGAGCTGCTTCTTTGCTGCGCTCGCACCAGCGCCCTCGCCGTCTTCATTCCAGGCGTTCATCATGCCGGCCACCGTCAGTAGAGTGTTGGACGCCAGCTGGTAGTTCCCATCGCTGAGTTGCTGGGCCAGGGCGCTCGCGTTGCCCCACAGAATGAGTGTCAGCTCACGAGTCAGCACCTCAGCCAGGTAATCTGTTATGAAGCTCTGTAGATGAAACGGTTAGATATTTTTGTTGATTGAATCATGTTGTAGTTTAAATTTCTGGGCGATAAAATGAAATCCACAATTGTAAAATTCACCTTTATCGGCACAGTCCTCTCTGTTTTCAGACCAGATGCGTCAGTTATTGTGAAAATGATTTCGGCAGCGAAATCTCTCAAAGGCTCGCCCAGAGGAATAGAGAGAGCTTCTTTGCAGGAGTCTGTTGTTTCCAGAATGGTCGCCCTCTGGCCCATGTCCCTGCGGTAAAACGCGACTTTGTAACGCAGTGGGCCCAAAGAAATATTGCCGAACTCGCGCCAGTCGGTGCATTCGAACTCGTGAGTTGTTTTGCTAGTTTGACCTGCGAGGGTGTGTGTCAGGTGCAGGGGTTTTACAGCGATGGATCTGTTTCATGTATAAAAATTGTAAAACCTCTGCCAACTCATTCATAGCACCCTTATATAAATACATGAATTTGAGATTTAGAAGAATAATGCTCAAGCTACAGACGTAAATCTGTGTAGATCGTACTTACCAACTGTGGGAGTCACAGTGCATGCTCCCCCAACCGGCGGTCCGTTCACAACGACAATGCGCTCCAATCTGACACTGTTTTCTGGCATGTAGTTCCACATTCGGCCCTCAACCCGGTAAAAAGTACCAGCAGAAATTTCACTCGGCGGAATGCTCAAACGCCTTCGCCAGCTCCTCCAACACGACTGCCAAGCTCGGACCAGCTCTCGCTGACTCGAACTATTGTCAGCTCGAAGCCAACGGTTTGAACTTGTTTCCACAATTCGTGTCACATATCAGCTCAAACGTAATGGCGCGATTCGCAGTGGCTTTGAGCCCGCAGTTATCGACGCACTGCAGTCGGCCCACTGGATTCGGTTGGCTGCGCACAGTAAGCAACTTTTTCTGAATCACTTGTCGACTGTCTTTCGCAGACGCATTATGAGCTCGTAAGTGATGTTGGGAAACATGTTGTACGAGCTAATCGAGAGTGATGCAGCGTGAGACTGATTTCCGCCGAGAATACACCGGGACCATTACCGAAGCATCCTGCCAGAGTAGGCAGAGCCCTCACATCCGATTCCGTTGGAATGGAAATGAAGTTGGTAGTTTCGGTCTCTCCAACTCTCAAGCAGACCCACTCAAACTTCATTCCCGTATAGTTGCCTTCCTCTTCGTCCCAATCCCTGGCTGACACAGACAGTGAAACAGTCGTATTGTAGTCAACGACATCAGGGCCCTGGATGGGTTCCAGATGCAGAGGAGTTTTTGACACATTTACTAGAAACCAAACCGTTGTAAATACGGGCGGCTTCACTGCAAGATCAACTGTGAGGGACACATTGCAGAGACCGTATGGCAGCGACCTGCGGATCAAGGAGCAGCGCTCTTCATCTCGAGTGCAAATTTGTAGTGAAGCATCCTTGGTAGATACCTGCCATCGATTGGTCAAATTCGTTTGCTTGGTGCAGTTAAAAGCATTCTCACTGGTTACATTGACGTCTTCCGATCTCAGTGTTTGAATGATCTGATCTGCCAGCAGCAGTCCCGGGGGGCTTGAGCCGAACAGTTTCACAACGGGGTGGAAGCAAGGCCAGTCGATCACAGATGCTGTCAGTGATGCGGTGTCGTTGCTGACCTCATTGTATGCCTCGACAGTCACTAA
This sequence comes from Macrostomum lignano, assembly GCA_002269645.1. NCBI lineage: Eukaryota > Metazoa > Platyhelminthes > Macrostomidae > Macrostomum > Macrostomum lignano. Next base: position 175,888 of record NIVC01000248.1, read on the forward strand.
GTAGTCATCGTATGTTGGAAATACACGACTCCAACTTAAGCTCAAATTAAAGTGATTGATCTCCTTGAATGACCTGCCCTCAGCCTCAGCAATGGAGCGACAGCGTGAGAAGCCGAACATGTCTTCAGATAAGGTACCGTTGTATCTAACTATGATGCAGCTGTCGGCACCAATTCGCTTCATTTTCAGGTGGAATTCAGTTGGAAACGTATCCCAAACGGTTCCGTTCGTAGTGAAATTTGCGATGATTACAGCGTCTAACTCAATTTCAATCGAATAGTTTCGAACTATTGGTATCGCTGACAGCGGGTTTCTGCACGTCATCGCAACATACTGTTGTCCAATAGATTCCTTTGGAAATGTAAACGATACCGTCTCATTGGATTGATCAGTAAGTCTCGGATTGAAGGTTCGTCTAGAACCAAAATTGGAGAATTGAAAATCACACAACACAAGACTGCTGGTGTGATTCGGCAGGTTGGTAAATAAAGAAGTTGGAAATTCCGGGCAAGTACAAGACAACTT
>NIVC01000249.1:0-170000 GCA_002269645.1 Macrostomum lignano
CTTTGTCATGCGTTACCTCCAATCGACTAGCTCTCTATGACTATTATTAAAATGCGACCAATTTGCCAACTAGCTCCATTTGATGCATTGACAACCACTGTATAGTTTCCCAATAGCTCGAAGGCATGGTACACAATAGCACTGGAGTCCTTAGCAAATGTAGTGGCAGATTCAATTCTGATCGGTTCAGTCGAGTCTCCAAATTCAAAAGTCGTAGACAACATCAGTTCCATTTGTTAGCAAAGCACTGATGCTGATATTTACCCCAGGTGTAGTAGCAACTGACTTGCTGTAACAACCAAGCCGCTCACAGCTTCAGTGCAAGTCACAGAAAAAGTGGCAACTGCAGAAGAGAAAGTTCCAGCACAAAACAGTTGCTTTGCTCTGCAGAGCGAGCGCCTCTTGAGTGCAGCTCAGCGATAGAGCAAAGGCGAATTGGACAATACCACCTCCTGTTCTGATGATTTGTTTAGGAATGTGGTGTTGCAGGTGACATTGGTTGGCTGTTTGGCACCGGTGTGGCTGAGCTGCAGGTCGAAAGTTCCGGGTGGACAGGCGACATCGGGACTGCACTTAGATTGAGGCCAATGATTGGATTCTGGCGACTATGCCGCTAATGCGTGTTGTCTCCGAGTTTCTGGAGCTCTTGGCACTGACAAATAGGTCGAAAATTCCGATTTTAGTAAATTTGTACGGCACTGGTAGCTCTTCCCAAAAGGACACAGGCTCTGGATGAACTTTTGAAACATTATTCCCACCGGAGCTCCAAATATAATATGTCACATCCGTCCCGTTAGTGACATTCAAGAAAACATTCGTCGCGTAAAACGTCCTCCAGGCAGTTTTTTTTACCCATGCGCTGAGGCCGTAAATATCAATTGTGGATAAAGACGGACTTCGAAGTCCTTTCTTACACTGCCGAAATGATTTTCGCACGTAAGTGTCGATTTTACAACCGAATTTTTAGGGCTATAGACGAATGTGAAGTTCAGTTGTTTGTCCACCGGTATTCTCAGCTTTGTGAATTTATGGTTAGCGTTGAAGTATAAATTGAATGTGCAGTCAGCAAGTAAGTAGGATCCCGTGTCGCCAAAGGCCATTTGTAGCGAAAAGGTGACATTCAGAGGAGCAAAAGCCCGCTGATAGCTGATAGTAGCCAGAAGCGCCGATTCTAGTTCGGGATTTACAAGCACAATCTGTGTCTTAGTGAATGTGGTGAAGTTGTTGTAGTAACGCACGGTGACATTGTGCTCTCGCAAGTCAAGCCCGTACGAAACTTTGTAATGGATCTCTTTGTTATGAAAGCTAGTCGCGTTGTCATTTTCTAGCCAGTTCCACCTATAGACGGTGTTTTTCCAATCTGGGTAGACCATAGCGTCGATATAGGTCCCGTTAAACCACTTAATCGAAATGGAAAGGTTCGAAGGATACTTGACCGGGTTGGGCAGTAGCTTGAGTGATGCTCCATGCATTGGGATTCCTAAAATGATTTTAAAGCAAGTGATTCATTTTTTACTTGCTAGAAATCGATGCTTTTGTTAGCTAATATCTTTATGCATTTTATTGAATTTCTATAAATTGCCTCTAGTGGTTAAATGAAAGCTAAAATAAAACGAACGAGACGCTACTCACCCTGACATTTAAATTGGCTAGAGACATTAAAGCAGAAGTCCTTGTTCGAATAGTTGTTATCGATGAAACTCGGCATGATCCAGTTGGTCATCTGAGCGCATATTGAGCCGTACTTGCCGCACTCATCATAGGCAATCCGAAAAACGGCGAAGCAGGTGATCACGGCGGTAGCAGATTGCTTCAGCCCCTGAATTGAGCTTTCTGGACAGTCGACCTGGTAGGGCAAAATGTCAGGCCAGCCGCCATTGCTCTTTAGCTGCACGAACGGATAGAAATTTCTCTGAGGGGGAAGCACCGGGTCTATCAAAGAGCCGCTGACGTGCCGAATGTGTACGTTCAAGGTAAGATTGTGCGAATAGATGGGCACCCAGGGAAACTCGCTGTTCTCGGGGGACTCAATTGTGTCAACGGCAAACTCTGCATCTGAAATAATTAAATTATTATATTAAGCTCGATAATTGTATGAATAGCACTTATTCGTAATGTTTTAATAAAATTACTTACATATGTCGCAATACGTATCAACCGGATGGCAAGCGATACTGTTGCTCAAATTGAATTCGGAATACGTGGCATCGATTGGGTTGTAAAATACGACACAAAATAATGCAGTATTATTGCACTGAGTCTGATTCAGCTCAAATGGCTGAGACCAGACGGACAGGTCGATAACATCGCCTGTGGTGTATGCCTGCTTATAGAGTGACGGGTCGTGGACTTGCAGCACCTGTCTGTACTGGGTGGTGGCGTCTAGGCTACTCCGGATTTCCGAGTCGCTGCCGTTAGTCAGTAGGTCTCCACTTGTTACGTGTAGAACAGCTTGAAAGTTACTATCGGTAACGTCCTCCACAGCCACTATAGGATATTCCAAGGAGTTTATCGTAATAGTCAGATTGTACGCTACACTGATGCTAGCGTGTCGAGTGATAGGGTCTGGGGCCAAATGTGATATGATATAATTTGTTATAGCCGTGTCTCCATTCGGTCTGCATTTTAAAATTTCCGTGATGTCACGACAAGCCGCGTTGTTCTGCTCGTTCATGTCCGCCACAGTCTCGTTTTCGCCGGCTGTGAATCCAACGCAGTAGTAGGAGATCGAATTGCACTTTGCGCCGATTGGAACCGTCGAGTTTGCGCACACCTTGAAATCGATGGACTCCTTGACATCGAGTCCCGAGTTCACGTCTCCTGACAACACACTCAGAGGACCGTGTAGGTGATGCGGCTCAATCGGTTTCAGGGTCGGGTACCAAGTTGAGGATTGGTTAAGATAGTATGAGAAGAATTGTGCCAGCTTTTTAGGCGGCGATGTCGAAGGCACGGAGCCGCTTCCTCTGTTCAAAATGAATTTCAGGTCTGAACAAATCTGTACTGTGTGGTTTCTGACAAGCGTCGAGCTCACAGTCGGGTTTTCTACTCGCTTCGCAGAGAAGTCGGCTACCAGACTGCAGCCTTCGGGCTCATTTCGCGCTGGCTAACGCAGTCGCAGGTCGACTCGATGGTGCTGCCGCTGGGGAGGCACACCGTTCTGTTAGCTTGGCAGTCAGCGTCCAGGGTGCAGGGATCGCCAAACATGAGCGCTGCAACTGTACGAGAAGCAACGGGTTGTTAGAATTCTGAACGCTGACTTCCTTACTTTGCATTATTAAACGGTTCTAATGGGCAGGAAAACTCACCTTCAGTGCTAATCGAGCGATTGAAGACCAGGCTCATTCGTACGTTGAGATGCGTGTCGCTCTCAAATGTCGGTTTCCACCACATCCGTGAGCCGACAGACACATTGTCGCCAGCCAGCTTCACGACTGACTGGAGGCCGCAGTCGGGCTGCCACCAGGCAAATAAGCCACCTGAAGATTCCGGGCAGTTGAGGCCGGAGAACAGACCAAACTTTGCTGAATTCTGAAGCAGAAAATAGTCCTCGTCTAGAAATCCGCTCAGACAGTCCTGCACTTTCATCCGGTAGCCTTCAGCTCTGGAGCCGACACTCCAAGACCCGCATTCGATGTACTTTCCAGACCCGTTGGAGTTTGTGACATCAACTCGCAGGAGCAGCGGCCATTTTGATGAGAAAAAATAGGGCAGCAACTCAAGGAAGTCTAGTCCAGTCCAGAAGCTGGTCGAGGCGTCTATAGCCGATTCGGTGAAGTCCAGCATCATTTGAGTTGATCCCCTGGCAAATCCGACTCGATAGTCTGGCAGTGACCTGCCTGTGTTGAAGTCTTCGTGCAGATTCTGGTACAAAACCATCGATTGATTCACACAGGGGAGCTTCATTGTGCCCAGGAACGGGTGCGTCAACAGGATGTATCTTTGATAAGAGTTACAGGATGTCCACGTGGCTGAAAAATTACCGCACCGAGAAATGAACGAATTTTAAGTAACTCAAGAAACCTTTAGGTAAATTTAAAAGGCTGTCGATGATATTTTTCACTAAAAAGTATCGATTCAATTTTTTTAAACTGATTGTCTCTCCTGTTCATCTTTACCACACTTGGCCGAAATTCGCAGAGACCATTAACTTATACGCTCGTTTTTAACTTCAAAAACTTTTGCCAGCCTATGCAATACAAAATTAATCCCAAGTAACTCAATTAGTAAAAATAATTAATAATTGATTACACCAGCCCCAGTTGGGCCAGATGTGCAACGACAGCTCAGCCGCAGCTATTGCGCGGCGCATCTGAAGGCTGCGTACGGCAGTTCAGTCCAAGGACTGGGGAGTCGCCACACACCCTCAATTACCCCAGCTAATGCTGGCACCCCTTTTACAGCAGGGTGAACTGAAGCAATGCAGAGTTGAGTGTACTGCTCAAGGACACAAACAGCTGTTCCAGTGCGATCGGGAATCGAACTCCAGACCTTCAAGTCGTGAGCCCGACGCGCTGACCAGTAGGCTACAACCCCCCAATTAATAATTCCAGTAAAAAAGAAGTTGTGCCCATAAACTCACGAGGAATAGTAGTGGCCACTCCATAGAGGTCCAGCTTCACTCCCATGCGCCGGCCCTGGTCCCTCCACATGTTTCTGAGCTTCAAGCGATTCGTGTAAATCAGATTAGCGAACAGCAGGTAGGTTGGGACGAAATAGTTCTCCGGCAAAATGCGGACGGCACCCTGGAATCAAAGAACGAATTCTAGTTTAGTTGGAAGATCCTGCTTAGAGACGCAATAAATTTGAGTTGCATCTATCGATACACTTGCTGCATCAAACCCACCGGTTTGCCAATCTGCAAGTCCACTGAAGCCAGCTCATAGCTGGAGGTCAACTCGTTCAAGTACTCAATTTTCAGGTCGATTCCCTCCGGAAAACGGGCCGTATCGACTTGGACACCCGGGCCCATCACCGATACCGCTTGCATGATGTACTTCTGAGGTAGTGTCATCTGCAGTTTCAAAAAGAAATCTTTTAAACGCAATAATCAACATGTGAAGAAAGCAAAAATATGAGAATTCAATTATTTAGTACGAATTTTTTAATTCGCTCAACTTAATTTTTTTTTAAATTACGAACTTTAAATCTTTAAAAAGTTCTGTAAAAAGCCCTTTGATTCTCAGTTTCTCTATAAATTTTCAGCGCAATTTTGTCATTCAAATAAAGTTTTCTGTTGAGAACTTGCGAATCGGGAACAATTTGGGGCAAGATAATTTCACGATAACGTCACGATATTCTCAGGATAATCTCAGGATAATCTCTCAGGATAATCTCAGGATAATCTCTCAGGATAATCTCAGGATAATCTCTCAGGATAATCTGACGATAGTCTCGTGAACAATTCCATTGATTTACTATACTAAAAGTCATCATTTTTGCGAGTGCCCTATTGAAGTATATTTCAATCTCTTGATGACGCTAACCGGAGCCCAATGGATTTTTCTGCAGGAAGTGAACAGATTCAAAACAATGAATTTAGCTGAGAAAATTGAAGCCTCCATCCTTTTTCAGACTGCAGTGCAAAAACTGCGCACAGTTCTACCGGATGAAGTGTAGGGACCCCGAGTCTAAAAAACTGCCCAATTGCTTTCTGAGCCTGCGGGTGGCAGTTGTTAGTGCCGACTCAAAAATCGCAGCGCATCAACATTGGTCTTTGTTTTCAATCACCAATCCAAAAAACAGTTTAAAAGATTTGAAAGGAACTAGGCTGCTCAGAGTTAAAAAAGATTTGCTAGACAATGGCAGACCACCATTGAAAGCGAAAATGCAAAAAATTGTTGAATGAGACAAGCTGAGGCCGGAATGTCTCGTTCCGGTTCCCGGAAGTGATGCTGCAGTAAGACTGCATCAGAATCGATCAAACTATGAGCTGTGGTAGATTTTTTCGCTGGTTTTGGAGCTAGACATTGGTAGACTTTCTATTGTCTTGGATCTTCATTGTCCTATTGTTAGACAATGGTATTGCAATCGATTGCGTCTATGGTTTTGGAGTTAGGCATTGGTATTGCAATCGATTGCGTCTATGGTTTTAGAGTTAGGCATTGGTATTGCAATCGATTGCGTCTATGGTTTTGGAGTTAGGCATTGGTATTGCATCTATGGTTTTGGAGTTAGGCATTGGCAGATTGCGTCTTTGGTTTTTGGAGTTTTTCTAGAGTGGCGAAACCAATAATGGCTACAATCAATCATTGACCATGACAAACCATATGTATGAACACACTGTACGTCTCACGAAATGTACTTTTAGTAGCGATGATTTCGAAGTCTTGAATAATGAGTTTAGCGTGGGACAATGCCCTAAAACTCTAGCCTTTACCTCACACTTTAAGTCTTCTTTCCCGTGGCACCTGCTACGTATTTCGTTCGGCTGCGTTCTCAACCATTGGGCTGAACTGAACCGGATGAAAATTTTGAGCAATGACTCAATGTTGACTTCGGACCCAGCTTAAGGGTTTGCCTCATCACCCAGATAACCCAATCCCACAATTTCCCTTGGATTAAACTGGAAGCTTGAGAGGTAGATGTATTACTAGGCCAGTAATCCAACTTAATTCCAAGGAAAAACTTGCCACAGGCATTTTAATTTCAAATGCAAGTTCAGCTTTCTAAAAGCAGAGAAAAGCTATTCTCAAACTCACCATGATAAGGCCGAGTCCCAGTAGCCCATGTTTTCTTTATTCTGAAACTGAGCTTCCAGTGGCAGCTGACCCCATGTGCAGCATTTCTTGCGTGAGTACTCCAGCTTCTCAATAGTGTTGGTTGTGTAACCTCCATCAGTCATGATGTTTTCTGCATCTGCAAAGAATTTTGTTAAGTATTCTTCAGCTTATTCTTCAGGAATCTCTTTTCGTCACAGCTTTTGTTCGAAATCCTCCACCAAATCTTCTCTGGATGTCTCGCTTCTCTCCTACGCATCACTTAAATTTGCATATTAATATCATTGTGTCTAATACGCCCAAAAATTATCCAGACAATGGCTTGTACTAACTTCGGCAGTGCACCGAAATCGCATTGTATCTTGCGTCCTCAATCTCATTTTCAACGGAGTAGAAGTTTCTGAAGTCCTTTCTAACCAGGGTGAAGCTGGTGAAGTCGGACCCGGCAGTGCTCGAGTTCGCCCAGTAGACGTAGTTACAACGCGACAGGACGGACTCGTCCAGACAGATGCGCAGAGCCTCAAACAGGTTGATGCTGGCTCGGGGAATCTGGACAGTCCTGTCAAAGGTGCCGTGCGTGAGGTACCTGCGACCGCGCTGAACGTTGTAGTACGGATTCCGGCACCTTCTTGTCTTCGTTGTGGCTGAGGGAGAAAATGCGGCAGCTGGTTAAAAAAGTTCTTTGGCACTTTTTTAGTAAAAGGCTCTATTTCCATAGCAATGCACTAGCAATCTAGTGCCCTCCTTGGGGCACCCAATGAGCAAGGAGCAAAAATTATTCATGAAAATTCATTGAAAAGCACATTTTCTTAAGAATCAATTCCTTCTTCAGTTTTATAAACCACCTTATTCGAATAAAAATGTCACGGACAAAGATGTTTGCTATAAATCTCTTTTTTTCTAAAAGTAACAAAAGGACACAACAAAATAAAGCCTTCACAAAGATAATAGGCATTCTCCCTAAATAGCAAGCATCCCCAAGACAGCAAGCATCCCCCCAAATAGCAAGCATCCCCCAGATAGCAAGCATCCCCCAGATAGCAAGCATCCCCCAGATAGCAAGCATCCCCCAGATAGCAAGCATCCCCCAGATAGCAAGCATCCCCCAGATAGCAAGCATCCCCCAGATAGCAAGCATCCCCCAGATAGCAAGCATCCCCCAGATAGCAAGCATCCCCCAGATAGCAAGCATCCCCCAGATAGCAAACATCCTCCCAAATAGCAAGTATCCCCAGATAGATTAAAGCTATGTGTTGAATAGACATACATAAAAGCATGGAAATTCTGGAGTTGCCGAGCTCTTTGGAGACTCCCAAAAAGTTAGGAGGATGTGAGAATGAGCGAATTTACTGATCCAAATCAATTTCAGAGGCCGTATCTATCAATAGATAAAAAAGCTTAAAACACACTTGAATCTGCATTTTACCTGGCTTCGTCTCACAAAGCGTGCTTGCAAGATGTCCCTCAGACAGATGCGAGGTCCAGAGCTCGAGCCCTGCCATGCTCGTGGCGAGCCAGTGCCCGTATTCAGGGTTTCGGGCGTCCCAAGCCATCCACCCCGGCTTGTCCTGCGTGCCGTCCAGCACCCAGGAGTCGCTACTGTTATCATAGACCACACCGACAAACACGCTGTAAGGATCGTCCGTTCCATCCTGAAGTGAAGCCAGCGTCACCATGATGTTCGCTTCGAAGGAGTTCGGCGTGAAAATGCGACCGCGCGAGCCCCACTCGATGCCGCTGCAGAGCTGCTGGGTGATGTTGCGGTGGCGGGGCCCCGCGCGATCGGTGCCTGCATAGTAGCAGAGACCATTCAGGTAGACTGAGGAGCCCGGGCACTCTGAAACCGTGTGCGTCATTCGTAGTAGGCAGTTTTTATTAACTGCATCGAAACCATAGTTTACATCATATATAGTAACGTAAGTCATATAGGTTAGGAGGTAATAGGAGGTACTGATGCAATTCATTCATAGTAAGGCAGGCAGTATTTTAAATTTGTGTCATTGTGTCATCGATAGGGTGAATCGCACAGGCCCGAAGCTAATATTCCCTTCAGGAACCCAAATAGTGTTAATTAAATGCCGAATCGAATCTAGGAGTATACTGTGAGTGCCAGAAGTATGAATATTGCGTCACCCTTACCAAAGTGTTGAGAACTTTGTTTAACTGGTTGCAATCTTAGTGGAACTATATCGAGCCACTTACCGTCGGCTACGCAGCCGTAAATCGACATCCGAATCGTGCAATTCGACGGGGTCAAAATGAGCACCCTCAACCGGCCGGCAGTGATTGTTGCGTTCAGATCGCTGGCGATCGCATCACCTTCTTCCAAAGACACCATCTGCAATGAAAAATTAAGCGTGCGTTTCTCGCGCTTTCTGCAATAGTGTGTTGCATAGCATTTTTTTTATTTCTGAGCTTACGTAAGGCGCCTCCACCGGAGTACCATCCGCGGTTAGAAAGCGCAGCTTGACTCGCACGGGCTCCGAGCTGCAGCTCGAGCCGCTCATACTAATGTTGACCTTGGTCACGTGATAGACGTCGTCAAAAATTACAGTTTCATTCTTTTTCACGCTGAAGATTGTCTCGGAAATATTCACTGCACCGATCCGGTACTTCGAAATGACCGGGCAATCTGCAGCAATTGCGGAGAACAGTTAGTTTCAAATCTACTCATTAAGCAAACTTAGGAGGTATCACTAGAGGCCTGTTCTCACCCGCAGCCTTTCCGATGAACTCAATTTTCAGCGACTTGTTGCCAACGAAGCCTGTCGGAGTCAGCCTAAGCACTCGGGCGGCAATGGAAAAGGGCAAATTGTGCGTCTCCGCTGCATCGACGGCCGTTTCGTTCGAGGTGACACCGGGAAGATTCCGAATCGGGGCACTGTAAGCCCACAGGATGTAACTCGAGTACTCCAATTCGAATAGCGAGATGTAACTGTCGGCGGAGCCCTTGCCGATACTGTAGCCCCAGATTTTTGCATCACGGGAAAAGTGAACACAAAGTAGTCCGTAGCACTGTAGCCGTCTGAGTAAAACTGTCCATTGAAATTGGTGTCATTCCACCGCCACGGGAGCTTCACGGCCACCGGAGGCGAGGCCGCATCGCCTGCGTCGAACGCCGCCACCTGGTGAGCAGCGAAGGTGACATACGGACCGGGAGCAGATCCTGCAGAGGGGCAGACAAACGATTAATTTACGTTTCTACGAGTAAGTCCACAAGCTCTTCAATAGCATAATTGGTTTACCTTGCGCTACGGCAATCGCTACAGCGGCCCAAGTCAGCAAAGCTGAGAGCATCGAGCTGCGAACCTGAGTAGCAGTGGCTGCAGCAGTCCGTAATTTGCGTCGAATTTGCTTCGATAAGTCAGCCCAGATGGGTAGCGGCTCAGCTGAGGAGCAGAACTCTGCGATACGAGGGACCCCCTTCGACTGTCTTTTATCATTGAATTCTCACCTTAGCTCTCCTTCGTCTCCTCTGCTCCAGTCTTTATGATTTGTATATTTTTCCACGTTACCTTGGTTGCCATGGTTACTGAATCCAGCGAATAGGAAAATCAAGGAGACACCCACGTAAGATCCAGGAAACAGTGGAAAATTTCTTTTGAAAACTCAGCTCTGTACTTTTTTGTCAAAAATGCTATCGATGCCGCGCTAGTGGCGGGCTGTGAATTCAAACAGAGTGGATGCGCTAGTTAAAAAACTCAGGCAACAGATTTTGAATGACACCTTCCTATGCTACTGGCAGTAGTCTATGGAACTTTATCAATCTTTCAATCCGATTGTAGCGAAAATGGCTAGCAATAGATACGAGCATGGACAATGGACCACTGAAGTCGAAGGACTTTACACTCAATTTTAGTTGACTGCTGGTATTAAAATTTTAAAAGATTTTCATCCGTTGTATATAGTCAGGTTAATTTTTCACCAGGGGCTTTAGCACCAAGAGGCGCCAGTACCAAAGGACGCCAGCACCAGAGGCGCCAGAACCAGAGGCGCCAGAACCAGGGGCGCCAGCAACAGGGGCGCCAGCACCAGGGGCATCAGCACCAGGGGCTTTAGCACCAAGAGGCGCCAGCACCAAAGGGCGCCAGCACCAGGGGCGCCAGAACCAGGGGCGCCAGCAACAGGGGCGCCAGCAACAGGGGCACCAGCACCAGGGGCGCCAGCACCAGGGGCACCAGCACCAGGGGCACCAGCACCAGGGGCACCAGCACCAGGGGCACCAGCACCAGGGGCACCAGCACCAGGGGCACCAGCACCAGGGGCGCCAGCACCAGGGGCACCAGAACCAGGGGCGCCAGCACCAGGGGCGCCAGCACCAGGGGCACCAGCACCAGGGGCACCAGCACCAGGGGCGCCAGCACCAGGGGCCAATTTTGAAGCAGCCATTCCTGAGAGATGCAAAACTATTTATATTTCACCTTCTCGACAAACGACCAACCACTGAATTCGTCTACCCACTCAGTTTTTTGAAAAGAATCTTTAAAACAAATTCCTACTGCTAGTAGTAAAGATAGGACTATTATATACTAAAGCCCGAAGTGTTTTATTTAAACAAAGTAATTATATCAAATGACTGTTTTTAAATTGTCTTTGTGCATTATAATAGCAAGCGCAATATAACAATATAAGAACGCCAGATCCCCTTACCTGTCCATCAACATCTGTCCCACTCACCAACTCAATATTGCTGGAAATTTCCCTATTCCCCATTCTGTCTCAATTTCCAAGCAAAAAAACAGCAGCAATCTCTTTCCAGCCCGACATCCGGCTTTGAGCTGCCCCATAGTCCAGTCGAATTTGATACCGAACTGTTTTTCACGCACCTGCTCAATATTTGATTGAGCTGTTATCATTTCCAAAGAGACTCTTCCCTACTGTTGGGAATAATAATCCCTATTTAATTCCCAAGCAAGTCTCTTCGATCTTGTTTATTAGGTATTGAGTTCAGACCTGGCCAGGGAATTACGGCATCTACATGTAATGCCGATTATCACTTTTTACCTTCATATCGTGCATAAGGGGCCGCCCCCCATCGCCCAGTCATATGAAATGGCGCCTAATCATATGAAATGGCGTCCAGCTGAATAAAATGGCGCTTAATCATATAAAATGGCGCCCAGTCATATAAAATGGCACCTAACCGAATGAAATGGCGCCCAATCGAATTAAGTGGCACCGAGTCATATAAAGTGGCGCCCAATCGATGAAATCGCGCCAAATCATATAAAATGGCGCCCCGTCGAATAAAATGGCACTCAATTATATGAGATGGCGCCTGATTGAATGAAATGGCGCCCAATCGAATGAAATGGCGCTCAATCATATGAACTCGCGTCCAGCTGAATGAAATGGCGCTCAATCATATGAACTCGCGTCCAGCTGAATGAAATGGCGCTCAATCATATGAACTCGCGCCCAATCGAATGAAATGGCGCTCAATCATATTAACTCGCGTCCAGCTGACAATGGCGCTCAATCATATGAAATGGCGCCCAATCGAATGAAATGGCGCTCAATAAAATGAAATGGCGCCCAATCGAATGAAATGGCGCTCAATAATATGAAATGGCGCCCAATCGAATTAAATGGCGCCCAATCGAATTAAATGGCGCCCAATCGAATTAAATGGCGCCCAATCGAATGAAATGGCGCTCAATCGAATGAAATGGCGCCCAATCGAATGAAATGGCGCTCAATCATTTGAACTCGCGTCCAGCTGGATGAAATGGCGCTCAATCATATGAAATGGCGCCCAATCGAATGAAATGGCGCTCAATAATATGAGATGGTGCCCAATCGAATGAAATGGCGCTCAATAATATGAAATGGCGCCCAATCGAATTAAATGGCGCCCAGTCATATGAAAAGGCGCCCTATCGAATGAAATGGAAGAGGTCTATATTTTTACATGTTCTTTGGTTATAGAGGCAGACAGTACCATATGTCTAGGCACATTGTCTCATCAATGTATTTTTGTTGCTTTAAATAACGATTTCAAAGTGTTGAACAATGAGCCTACAACGTGGGACAATGCAATACGACAAATATGCGTTCCCCACCTGATTCCAGCTCATTTCGAAGAAAACTGGATGCGGCGTCCTTCAACTGCAGTCGTCCATGTTTAGTGCCTGGAAAGTCGCATGACCCCACGTGGTTTGAGGTCAGGGCGAATCGGGCTTGTTTACGCAGCCCCCAACGCGTGCGTTCTCTAAACCGGTCTGCTTCAGCTGCAGTCAGATCTCAATTAATCTTTTCCATAATCCTACTTTCATATTTGCTACTACACAGTCCAACAACGACTTCTACGAGATCGTACGGCTCCCTCAGCCGCAGCTTATTAATCCGTTATGAAATGAACTGTCAGATGGGTTGAAGAAATATTCAGAACTGTATGAATTTTTGCTTAGATTGATTAGAAAACTGCCAGTTTCTATTCTTAGCTTGAGAAAGAAAAGATAAGCTGAAAACATGACGTCAGTAGAATGTTGGAACAATGACCTCCAAAAAAACTATAGAAGGAAACTAATTTGTGCTGCCGGACCTGGTGGGGCGTGGGCGGGATGCAATAACAAAATTATCATCATACAATCTCAGCAGCCCCAGATATAGCAGCCAGAGTTCCCATTCCGCTCCATTCGAGTTTCCGATCCGAGTCAGCAGCTCCTGCCGGAGCTAAAAATAGTTCAGGCACTATATTGCTAACTCAATAGATGTGATTTTGTTTTGATGCTTTTTAACTTCAACCTTCATTTGTCCTGTGGGGAAAGTTTTTCTTTTTCAATCCATATTACCCAGTCACCCATAAATTTAGCGCCGCGGGAAGAATCTAAAAATAACCCAGAAGCTGGACAAAAACAGTGCCGTTGCTCTGGCTATCGCCCTGGATTCATGACTAAGTCATCGATTGTTTCCGCGCTGAACAGTAAAGATAGGAGACAGTTTAAACTGTGATAAACAGCCTGCCAGTGTGAACCGCTAGCAAAAGCCTGGGGTTGACGATGTTGTTGTGACTGGCGTGGGGTCAGTGCATGCAGTGTTTTCGCTGCCTACGCTAGTACCCAATGTGACTGCGCCTGCAGACGGAGGACGTGGCTCAAAGGAAAGAGGTAAATGGATTGCATGCCGGGACAGCATTGAGCGCGTTTTGGATGCAGCTAGACCCCCCAGTGTACAGTGGAAGGGGCTTAGTGTACGGCAGCACGTGTGGGTCCTGGGTAGAGTTGCCCGAACGCTGACTGCACCTCAGTATGACTGGACGGGCGCGTGGCCCGGAAAACTCCTGCCCCGGCGGCCCTCCCACACTGCGCCGTACAGTCCGCCCTCGGAGCTAATTCACTCCCCCGTGGAAGGGAGGAACGGTAGAGCTGCGACCGAAGCTGTGGGCCGCGCGGCTTTGCAATTTCCAAGCACAACCCCAATGCCTGCCCTCACCGCCCTCAGCCCGACTTTGTTTACACTTCTCGTCTAATAATAGTGCGCCAAGACCAAGATATGCCATTAGCTGCTAGCATTTTCAGGAGAGGCGGAGAGTAAAAAGCAGCGAAGATTTACCAGTTTTTGTTTACGCGCGATTTCATTGGTCAGGAAAAGGAGAGTAGCTTAGGGAGGCCTCCATCGAGCGAGTGTTTTTTTGTGTTCAAAATACACGGAGGCGGGGCGTGTGAGGCGGGCAAAGCGTGGCGTTTTAAAAGCAGAAAAGCAAAACAAAGCCGGCTTACTCCTTTATTAAACACCTGCGGCATAGGTATCAAAGCCTTTTGAACAGTCTCTGAAGCTAAAGGAGCAAAGCACAGCGGAAATGCCGGACAGCCAGCGCAGCAACGGTTCTCTGGGCAGCAGCGTTCCTGGCGAAAGCATCATCGCATTCGGCTACATTCGCGTCCTGCGGACCGGTAAGGAGCGCTTCTTTGTGCTCAAGTCGGTGCCCAAGGCCTCTCCCTGGGATTTCCAGGGTGGCAAGGCGCTAGTGGACTACTATCTCTACATGTTTAAAAACGAGAAGAGCTACCAGAAAAACGAACCGAAGCATTTCTACAACTTGAGCGGCGTGATCCTGCTGTCCCAATGCACTAAACGAAAGAACAACACCGTGCTAGGCGTCTGCTTTCAGGAGGACGCACTATTTCTGAAATTCTCTTCTGAGGATGAACTGAATCGCTGGTATTTCCATTTGAGTGAAATTTACAACGTGAAGCGCAACTGTCGCTGGCCGGAGCTGCTCAGCTGCTACAGCGTCACCCTCAAACCCGTGAAACTCGCCTCGGCTGTGGAAAAACACGGCAAACCCGACTTGCCGGGTCAGTACAGGTTTTGCCTCACGCAATCCGCTGTGCTCCTCGTGAAGGAGAACCTTCTTAATCCCGAGCTCTGCCTGCCCTATCCGTGCATCCGCGGCATCGGCCACGTCGTCAACAGTTCCACTGCCTTCGAGATCAATCTTGGTCGGCTGAGCCCTCTGGGAGAAGGCGAGCTTCGCTTCAAGGTAAGCTGAATGAGTTTGGTTGCTTGAAAAAATCCTTTTTAGACTTGCTGGAGCCAAAAAATATTTTCTCCACTACGGCCTCGATTGACAGGTGGAGCACAGCAGCATGCAGAAGGAACTGACAGATGCGCTGTTCCGCTGCCTCACTGACCACAAGGGACAAGCACCGCCAGATGGTGGGAAGCCAAAAAACCGGCGTGCTCGCCGCAGCTCACGGGGCAGCACCGACCTCCCAGTCCAGCACTCGGACTCGCTGCAGACCATTGTGCGGCGGGGAAGCAGCATGAGGTACGCCAGTCAACACGAATCCAAATCGATCAGGTGAGTCCTACTTTAACACTCGTACAATCAGTAAATCAGCATACATATCCGTTTATTTAACTCAAAGATCATCGCCCTGTACTTCTGCAGCACATTCTCTGAGAGAACCTACGGCAGGCTGGGTGGGAGCCTGTCTGACGGCCAGCGGACACACAGCCAGCCGCTCGGCGACAATTTCGACGATTACTGCGACCTCAGCAGGGACCTAACGCAGGAAGCGTCCCGGTCGCAGGCGCAGAACAACCAGTCGCTGAATTCTTCCAGCTCGCTCTCTGGCAAAAGCGAACAGGCGGGAGAGCCTGACAGTGCCTCTTCAGCAGCAGGTAATTCTACATTATTATTGTGTAAATGACTTATATCAAGAAAATAGTACTGTCCAAGAAGCTCATTTGTTAAATGGTTCGTGGAAAACTCCATTTGTCTATTTAAACTAAGTTACATCCCATGATTGGCCCCGGCTGCTCAAGTAGTCATAGTAAAGCATGAAAGCGTAGATCGATCAGCCGAAGCGAATGAGAGTTACAATTCCTTTTTCTATCTTTGGCAGACGCCCAGCAAACTGGTCAGCGCAGCCCTCAGTCTGGTAGCGATGACTACTGCGCCGCTGCACGCGTTGCTTCTTGGCACTTCAACAACCTGCAGGCATGTCAGGGCACCGCTTCGCCATTACTGGGCTCCAGAGCCAACAGCATCGGAGACCGTCCGCAAGCAGCCCGTCCTGGCAGCTACCTGCCCTCCTCCTACTCGGTGCCGTCCTCCTATTACGGCGAGCCATCGCAAACTGCCGGTCATCGCGAGGATCGGCAGGTTTTCGTCGAGATGAGCTTCGGCCGGCCGCGGACGCGAAGCGACGCTTCGCGCTACCGCCTGGGTTTTCGATCTCGGACTGGTTCGTATGGTAACCGAAGCGCCTATCGATTGAATGGTCAGGTACCAACACCAAAGACCGTTGAAGAGGCTCTTGCGCGATATGGGGAGTTTAGCACGGAGCTGCAGTCGTTAGTGGAGGCTGGAGCGCCCGAGGAGTGCGGCAACTACGTACCGATGTCACTGGGCCCGGCAGCTGAGAAATCAAAGGAGGCTAAGGAAGCTGAGCCGGAGCCGAAGCAGGGAGAGGTTCTGAACGACGATTACTACTGGATGGGCCCGAGTCGAGTTGATGACATGCTTATGCAACGGGGTGTAGATCAACAACGACCGCAGCAGCAGCAACAGCAGCAGCAACAACAACAACAACAACGAGAACAATAGCGGTTCGAAAAATTTAATGCAGTAAAAACTTTGCAAAAAAAAACAAAGAAATCAGACAGACAATCTTCATTTTTTTAAAGTGCAACTCCACTTGTTTCAAAGCCTCTTAATCGAGTCACAGCTTTTGTTTTGAACTCTACATGAAAATAACTACGATCGTACTTATGTCATTCGTCTAAAAGTTATTGCGCGTTGTGTTTGATGACTTGTTTCACCGTAAAATCTATAAATCTTATGCAGACGGCTACAGTATGCTGGCCAACTTTTCCTAATGTGTGTATCTGCGCTTTTTCGCATTTTGATGTTGTATTACTGAATACTTTCAAATTCCATTCAATCACAAATCGTACAGCCCCTTTGCGCACTATCTACACATTATCTAATGATAATTACTTGAATTCAGCAAAACACTGGACTGCATGGGCTTTGCTGTAGATTCAGTGGCTTCATAAAGTTTGCGCCGATCTATGAATGTCTCACAATGCACGATTAACAGTACACTCGTAATGTACTTTAGCGCCATTTCATTTGCTGCTGTTGGATCTTTTTGCTTGTCGCTTCGATGGCCACTAATAATAACATTGATGTGATATGGGCCTATGTTTTGTTTGTTGTATTTAATATATATTTTGAAGCAAATTCGATTGTATTGTGCACTGAAAGCACAGACCGGCCATGTTTTGGTTCGGCATATAAAAAAATATTTTTTGTCTTTCAGGGTCTGGTTTCAAAAAAGCACCAGAATAGTTACGATTATCTGTCGAATATAGAAGGGGGAAGAAAATATTTGACACGAGTCTAAAATTTTCGTTCTGGACTTTCTCTGTCATCAACTATCTGTTCAAAACAGCACAGTTGAATCCTGTGTGCTCCTGTGTCCGGGATTGAAGTTTCAGAATTCTGAACAAACGGAGAGACAAAGGCAAAGTATGTTAACCTCGATTCGGGAACAGATTATATCCTTGAACTGCTTTATACTTTCTCGACGTGCTACTGTCAGAAGCTATATAATCTAACAAGCGCTGCAAATGTACTCTTTGTGCACCAGTTTATTATTTACGAGTGCCTCGGGTTACAAGTACCGAAATTCGGTCGACCCAGTGTTGTTTACAACGTCCCTAGCTGGCTGCGCAAATAGTGCAGCACCGAGGCCTTCATCCCCGGCGCTGCAGATCCCGAAGCCCCTCTGCCTCTGGTGTCCGCCTGAAGTAAAAACAGACCAGCGCGCAGGAAAATAAAAGTTCACAGTGGCACATTGTGCAGCCGCACGGAGCGATTCGCCAGTGCAAGATGATTCATGGAAGTCGAACTGTTACTCGGTAGGCACAGAACTACACTCGCCTGGTCCGAGCGAAGTACCGCACTTGGTGGAACTTTCGTCCTGACCGAGTTTCGCTCTGGCGTGTACGAGCCCCGTAATTTGTTTTCACCGATGCAGAAAGTCTATTCGAAGCTACGAGTATTTTGGAGTAAGCTAGGGCGCGTTGTACTTGAATTTCTCTGTTTTTCTTCATGTGCAGCTTACGTGGTGACCTCTCGATTTTGTTCGGCTCTTATCTCCCCGGGTTACCTTTACGAGTTAGCAGGAAAGACGAACTGTGTGAGAAATGAAATTATCAGGTTTTTCTGAATTTCAAAGGACCGACTACTAGGTAATCTTTTGCTTAGAAATTTTAGAAACGGATTCACTGCCAGCCCTATGCAGAGTCTGGGGGTGGTCAAGAAGTGTGCAGTGCACCTGCACTGCGGCCAGAATTGTACTGCTAAAACAGGTAAACAACACTATTGCGCTGTTAGTTACAGGGAATGTTGGCTTAAAGGCGCCTCTCTGGGGTGAACCACCTGCAACTTGAAACGTGTTTTCCATTTGCCATGCGATCAATAAAATGGTCTAGTGCAAAACTTGCTCTTTTCATTTGTCCTTCAGCCATGTAGATTTCAAGTACTGATTGTCTTTGTAAATTTGTTCTTATAAATAGAAATCAGCAGTGCCAGTGTTCTTAGTTGCTTCTCAGCAGGAAGCCCTGCCCTAATGGAAAATCTTTTGAGCACTTTGAATCCGCGAACCACTCCGGCACGGAAGCTCATCAAGTACGCATTTATTTTGCTGGATCAGGATGTAGATTCTGAGCCCTATGATTTATTCCCCTCTGCGTGTTGGTCCTCGTTCGTACTTTTCTGACAAAGCTAGCCAGTTATTGATACCTTCCGCCAGCGAGTCAGCGCCGAAAACAAGTCCAACTACGGAAGAAAGTACGCTTTGCTACTCTTTCAGCTTTTTATTGCTTGTTTTGGTGGGCAGCGCAGAGTTATAAAGGTATGCGCAAAATTCAAACAAATTCCACACTGGACTGGGCTGTCTAATTGAAAGCAGCGAACAGGCTACAGAAAGTTGTTTTTCTGCGGCTCGAATTTAAACAAACGCGATTATTTAAAATTAAACTGATAGCAGCATTTGTTTTGCTGATTAGATTGCCAAATTGGTCCCTTGTGCCTTCTGTGTAGTTGCGTCTGCATAGGCTGTGAGCATATGAGGCACAGTGACTATTCCAGCTTTGCTTAAGCTCAGTTAAGCGATAAAGAACTTCTTGCTCAGATATTGCAGCTGTACATGGCTAGAATAGAGAGGCCCATCTTATCGCCAGGATTTGGGAGTTCACAAAAAGCTACTGTATTTGCATTTGATGCAAGAGTTTAGAAGGCTAATTTTTCCTGGCGCCGATATTTGATGTCCCCTTGAAATCGGTTGATTCACCTTGTCAGATCCATCATCTAATGAGCTGAAAAGGTGAAAGCAGACTAGCTGCAAAAATAACTAGCAAACTCCGAACCTGTCCGGACTTAATGCGTCTGTTTGTTACTCGGCACTTGTTTTCGCCGAGTTAAGTGCAAAAATATTTGCGAGGAAAAATAAGCACTCAAAAGACAAACAGCTCAGCGCGTCACAGCTCAACTGTAATTGCTCTTTTGAGTGAGAGGCTGCATGGCCCATCTAGTATAAATTCGTTATTCCAATTCGCCAAGGGCTCTATTTAGGATCAGAATTGCCTCTGCGTAAGCAAAACACTTCTGCACTGCTTTGAAGCTATTTTTAAACTGCACTTAAAATACGAGCTAATAACCCAAGTTCGCAAGAATTCAGTACAGGCCTTTTTCTTGCTTTCTTACTAACAGTAGCAAGAATGTACGAGAGTAGTTTGCATCGAAGTCTGCAAGACTGTTCATGTCAGATATAGTCGCTATTTACGTATTCGTAGCCAAAAGCACTCGCCGTATACACGACTTAGCACTTCGAGCAAAACATTCGGGGGCCTGAAAATAGCGGAGCAGATACACAATAGAATGGATAGATAGATGGCTGCATGCTCTCTAGCAGTTTGAGCAGAGCAAAGATGTGCATCAACTCGCACAATAACGGCCGAATGTCGAATATTTCGGGGTTGAGACACGCCAAGAAGAATTGCAACGGACATTGAGTTAAATAGGAGCAGCCTGACAGCCTCGGGGCAGTTTCAAGCAACTTGTCTCAAATTCCAACAAAGAGGCCTGCAGCCTTTGGCTGAGACAGCTCGCCAACATGCCAAAAGCTAAGTCGGGCAAAAAGTCGACCGGAAAGAAAGCGGATGCAGCTGCGGATGCTCCACAGACGGCGGACTCGGCAGCTCTGACCGCGGAGTCGCCGATCCCGCCTGCGACGCCGCAGAGCCGCCTGGCCGGCTACACGCGCATCGACGCGGCCATCGACTCGACGCACACGCTGGGACAGGCGCTGGAGAAGTACGGCTTCGACAAGGAGAAGTGACCAGCGACTGGAGTGACACTCGGGACTCAACTGTTCTGGAAGGCATTCTACTGTCATCATATAGTGTAAAATATACAGATTCCATGATGGATTAGCGAGCCGCCAGACTCTTTTCTTCATGTTTTTAACCAAATTTAAGCTGGCTGCTGCATACTTACCAGAGATATTGGCGAGACTGGGGAAGATACAGCATCCGACATCGGTTGGATTGATATTGATAAAGCTCAAAGCCACAGCAACACGTGATTGTATTTTAGTTAGTTTTCATCTCAGTGCAGACAAGACGGGCGGGTGCATTGAATAACTGCCGAGTTGGAGGCTTAGAATAAGGTGGTGCGATAAGCTAAAGACGGGGTGAATTGTAGGCTGGGCGATGAGGAGAGAGAGAGAAGTAGAGTGCGCAACAGACAGACAGAAAGACTGACAGACAGACAGACAAAAACATAGACAGGCAGACGAGTGGACAGATAGACAGATAAAGTGCAATTACAAACAAAAAATACTTGTAAAAGCGAAAAAATGGAGGCTAGGGAACTACAAAGTATATTTAACTGGATGATTGCAGTAAATTGCAAGCTTTTTAAAGCGAAATCACCTAGGGGTTGTAGCCTAGAGGTAAAAGCGTCGGACTCACGACTTGAAGGTCGGAGGTTCGATTCCCGATCCGAGTGGAACAATTCGTGTCCTTTGAGCAAGACACTTCACTCTGCATTGCTGCGGCTGAGCTGTCGGTTGCACATCTGACCCAACTGGGGCAGGTGTAATAAAAAAAATAATCACCTAGTTTCATCCGGCCCCAGCAATAAACGCGAGCAATACTGGCTTGGCAAAAAAAACAGTTGCGCTGAGGTATTTCGCGAATTGAGCCTAGCATGTGTTTAATAAGCACGACTAAGGACTATGCGTCTGTTTGGAAACGTAAGAACTACGAGATGCTTATCATGTTGTTGTCCAGCAAGCGGAGAATTTGATTTATTAGTAGAATGATGCTTGGCTTCTGCGTCGGACAACAATTTAACTATGCGATGAGTCCACCGTCAGGGCACCGAGCTCCGGGCCTCGATGCAGAGCACCACGAGGCGCGTGTCGCAAGCGATCTGCCTGTCGGTCTGCAGCAACCAGCTGGAGCTCAGATCGGATGCCAGGCCGCGCTTCATCAGGCTGCGACTGAAGAACCCGTCGCAGTCTGGCGAGCCGCGATCACGATGCCTGAGGCCTCGCCAAGCCAGGATCTCGGAGCTGCGGTGTGAAAAAAAGGCTTGATGACGTCATGCTTAGTAATTTATTCTCATCTGTTAGTTCGGCGAGTTATACCGCTTTGTGCTTTAGTTAAGTTATAAAGGATTGCCTACTAATTAGTAGCAAGAAAAGAATGTTAAGCGACTCTCTTAGCTTGTACGAGAGTTCGCACTTCAAACGAATGTTATATTCATTCGTTGCTGGCGCAAGTTTGAATCTCACTTTTGGACGCACAATTAGACTCTTACATGTTATATCATTCTTTAGGGTCGAGAGTACCAGAGATCCCAAATGCGAATTCACGATCGTTTTTTGCAACAAAAGCACCGTCTAACGATGGGAAGGTCCATAAAAATTTTCGAATGTTGTTTAACTTTCCAACAGCACCCACGGCTACCCTACAAGCTTAACTAACTACTTTCTGGAATCTAAAAGAGAACCCCGATTCTAGAAAACTTTTGAACACTCACACTCCTCTGTGCTCAGCCCATTGCGACAGATTCCTGCCATTAAAGTCTTGCAGCTGAACTTCTCGGTTCCACATGCCGCGGTCCAGCATATCAGAGTAGCTGTCGAACAGCCTTTGGTTCTGTGGGAAAAAGACGAAATAAGCTTAATATAACTCTTGCTCTGTATTCAGTTAATACGAGTGGAACTCCTCCTCTGGAGGAGAAAGGGGAAGAACTCCCATCACCGGAATTCTGAAGGGGAAGAACTCCTATCAGCTGAAATTCAATGAATTGAATCCCATCTTCCAAATCATCTCCAAATCCTCTACAATCTATCAACTCCCATCTCTCATCTCTTGCGCCCTGCGCTCTGATTTTTATTTTTACTCTCTTCTTTCTCCTCACTAATTACTCCTCTCTACACTTTCATCTCTCTCATCTCTGATCTTTCATCTCTCTTCTCCCTCCTCTCTCCCTTCTCTCGCTTCTCTCTCTCCTCTATTCCTACTCTTCTCGCTTATCTCTTCTCTCTCATATCTCATCTCTACTCCCTTATTTATCTCTTCTCCCTCGCCTTTCGTCTGTACCCTCTCCTGTCTACTCTCATATCTTCTCTCTTATCTCTCCCCTTTTCTCTCCTCTCTCATATCTCATCTCTACTCACTTATCTATCGTCTCCGCTCTACTTTCTCTCTTCCCTTTTCTCTCTTCTCTCTGCTTTCATTACTCGTATCTCTTATACGCTCTCACCCTCTCCTTTCTTATCTACCATCTTTCTTCCCTTTCTACTGCATCACCTGTCTCCTCTCCTCTCTTTTCTCTCCTCTCCATTCCCTCTTCTCTTATCTCCCCTCATCTCTTCTCTAATCTCTCTTCTCTCC
Organism: Macrostomum lignano; assembly: GCA_002269645.1. NCBI lineage: Eukaryota > Metazoa > Platyhelminthes > Macrostomidae > Macrostomum > Macrostomum lignano. Next base: position 23,148 of record NIVC01000249.1, read on the forward strand.
TCTCTCATATCTCTTCTCTACTCACTTATCTATTCTCTCTCCCCTTTTACACTTTCCTATATGCTCTCACTCTCACCCTCTCCTTTCTTATATCCTGTTTTTTTACACTCTTTTCTATCACCTGTCTCCTCTCGTTTCTCTCCTCTCTGCACTCTCATCTTTACCCTCTTCTTTCTCCTCACTACTTTCTTCTCTTGAATCTCTGATCTCTGATCTTTCATCTCTCTCCTCTCACCTCTCACCTCTCTCCTCTCTTTCCTCTCTTCTATTGCCTCTGTACGCTCTTATCCCTCCTTTCTTTTCTCTCCTGTCTCCTCTCTGCTATCTCATATCTCCTCTCTCATATCCTCTCCCTTCATCTCCTCTCTCCTCTTCTCTTTTCTCTTCCTTCGTTCCCGCCTTACTCCCCTCTTCTCTCCCATCTGTCATGTCTAATCTCTCCATTCATTTCTACTCTGTTTTCTATCATCTCATCTCTCTTCTCTTTTCATTCTTCTCTTTACTCTCTTCTCTGACTGATTGAAGATGCCAAATCCATCAAGATCCTCTCCGCGAAGCAGAAAAATCCTGTCCGTGCAACTGAAAACCATCGAAATCCTCTCCGTGAAACTGGACTCCTTCGAAATCCTCTCCTTGAAACTTAAATCCATCAAAATGGTCTCCATAAAACAGAAATCAATCATAAATTATCTCCGCGAAACAGAAATCCTCTCCGTGAAGCTGAACATCATCGAAATCCTCTCCGTGAAACTGAACATCATCGAAATCCTTTCCACGAAAGTGAACGCCATCGAAATCCTCTCCACGAAACAGAAATCCTCTTCGTCAAAATTAAAACATTGAAATCGTCTCCGCTAAACTGGACTCAATCAAATTTTTTCCGTCAAACAACTCAACTCTCCGGATTCATTGGTTAGGGTTAGGGTTAGGGTTAGGGTTAGAACTACGCACAGGTTTGTGTTAAAAGGCACCGATAAAAATATTGAACTAATTGAATCAATTCATTGCGCAACTGATTTCACAGTCAGTCAGTCAATCTAAATCAACCCTCCAATACACAGCAGCAGTGAGAAGTTGAACCCTCCCCCAACTTTATCTATTACGTCTCGCAAAACTGAGTACAATTTTTGCAGAAAGTTAAAAGTATGGAAATAGTTTTTCAAATGCTGTGCTTTTTCTTTTCATATTTAAAGCAAACAACTTATATCCCCGAACTCAGCGTTGCAAGATCTTTCCAGCAATATAAGTTTCTCCTCTCAAAGTTTAAAACTCGAGGAACAGTTAGCGTTTGAAATTTACCGATTTCCCGACTTCTTGCTAGAGAAGCTCGCAAGTTTATTCATTGAATTTCACTGCCCAGCTAATACACAGGGCCGATAATAAAACCAATTGAATATTGGCACAGTTCTATCTATCTTTTTACACTGTACAACAGCTATGTACACTCAGTCCAAGCCCAACCCCCCGTTACGGGGGAAGCATTAAATTTAACTCAACCCGCCAACACGCGGGGGGTTTTATTTGCATTGAACGTAGAACACGCGCACCCACCACCCCTCAATACACAGCGGCCCGCGGGCGGAGGTTGGGGTGGCTATTTTTACAAACTGGCTGAAGCCCCAGGCAGAGTGGCAAAAGAAGGTTATTGGGGGTCAAAAAAGCAGTTTACACTGCGGTGATTCATTTATTTAATCCAATATTATCTCCAGCCAATCACTCAATATGAAAATCAGTCTATAGCCCATGCACCTCCCCAAATGCACAGGGAGAGTCTAGGCTTGTGCATTGCACAGTCAGAATTGAAATTAATGAAACCCCTCCCCAGCCACTTAACGTTTTCACAATTGAAATCAAGAAATTTTCTATGACAAATTGCTCTGATGCAGTTGAGATTTCGGAACAGAAAATTATACCATTCTGTTCAGTTTTTCAAACTCTTTCCAACGGTGTGATTCACTTTTCTGTAGCTTGAAAATTAAAAGCAGAAATTAAGGTGCAAGTTTTCCCGTTTCTTACTTGCAGAGCGCAATGTACACTCTGTGATGAGTTAAAAAATCAAGCCATCCATTCTCGCGCAGTGTGCACCTCCACCCCTTTTTAACACTGAGCAAGTAGGCCGCCAATTCTCAAGTGCCGGCGACCCTCCCCCAGCTGAAATGAAATACACTGCAGAGATAGGAGAAAAGTTATGGCGCAACCATACAAAATAGCGTCAAGTGGGAAGTCCATGGAATGCGATATATAGACATCTGGTCTGGCTGTCTGGTTTGTGCTGTTTTCTGCTTTTTTGAAGCACTTAAAATTGAAATTTGAAAATGAATTTTAAATTGTAGCATCGTCGGGACATTTGACATGTTTTGGTACCGGTTTGAAAGTTGAGTTGCAAGAATCCTAGGAGGAGATCGTCGACAAACCCGGCCCACCGGCCCACCCTACCACCGGACCACGACGTCAGCTTTAGTATATAGAAGTTATTGCTGAGAGAGTTGTCGATTCAGTTCTTACATAGAAATTCACTACGGGTACAGAACTCCTCTGATCCGCCTGCACCAGGGTTTCCAAGCTGCTGTACAACCCGCTGAGGAAGGCTTTAAAGTGCACCCTTACACCGCCGAGTCCAGATGCTTTTGTCGCCTGCTGGCAGGCGTAGTCGGCAGCCAGGTTGCTGTACGCACCCTTGTACTTTAGGTCACCGTACATCTTGAAAGGCAAAGCCACTAGTCGAAGCTGTGGGGCAAGTTCGTGGTTCCTTGGTGCAGAGATGCTTGTGTCGCATGAATGACGAAAGCTCAGTACAAACCTTCGGTCCGGCGACTGCGTGCGGTCGAAATTTCGGCGGTTCCGGTGGTTTTGGTGGGGCTGTTGTGGTTGAAGTCTAAGAATTTCAAAATTAACAGTTGGAAAAAGTAAGTTTTTTATTGTTTAACATCTAGATCAATGCTGAAATAACTCACCGGGAATGCCATTTCGACTTGCCTACCTCCGCTTACAATCTCCGTCCAGACATTCCGCATGAAGTCAGTTTTCAGGTAGAGAATATTTCTATCTTTTGTGTACACCATCGCACCCTCGGTTAAGGTGTACCCGATTTCAGCTAACACTTCGTGACTAGTAACGACGCGCTTAAAATCGTGATATAGATGTCGGACTCTGTATCACCTGAGAAAATTCTCGTTACATAGTCATAAGATGATATAAAAGTTAACTCACCACGCCATCGAATCTGGAAAACTCCGGTGGCCGAGTAGCCTGGAGTGGCGGCGGCTGCAGCGGCAATCTACCTGCCTCCGGACACGCGCAGGAAGCACCTGGCTCGCCTTTTGCTCCCTTGGTTGCTGGACGTCCAGCAGGGCCAGCAGGACCTGGCGAACCTGATAGTCCGGGCTGTCCCGGAGGACCCATCACTCCACCGGTGCCTGGAGCACCTCGGTCGCCTTTCTCGCCCTTGACGGCTGCTGAACCGCGCATTTGAGAGGCCTTGACGGCCGGTCCCGGCGGGCCGGGCTCACCCTTCAGTCCAGGCTCACCCCGTGGCCCGGGGTCTCCGGTCTGGCCTTTTGGACCCAAAGGACCTCGATCCCCTTTGCGCCCGGGAATGCCGGAGGGGCCAACTCGGCCAGGCTCGCCTTGACGTCCCGTCTCTCCCTTAGCGCCTGGACTGCCAGATTCTCCTGCAGGTCCCACTGGTCCCATCTTGCCTTGGGGCCCAACGGGGCCCAAATCTCCTTTCCGACCGGCCGGCCCTGTAGCTCCCCTGGGTCCAGTCGGCCCAGTGTCGCCTTTGGGACCCGGCGGTCCAGGCTCGCCCTTGGCACCCGGCAGCCAAGCCGTTGGCTGCACAATATCGAGGCCGCTGTCTCTGCCGCCCGGGCATCTTTCGGTGCAGACGCCGGGACTGCCGGTTACGCCAGGATCTCCCTAACGAATGCGATTGCGAATGCTGAGACAAACTATAGGCTTTTCAATTAAATTAAGTACTTACGAGCGTACGTAATTGTAGACAACCAGAGCAGATACACAGCTTTATAAACATCGGATAGTTTCCTGCATTGATTCGTTTGAGAAAAAAAATCGCTCTACCAAGCAACATCTACCTTTTACATGAATGAATATATGCAGATTATCTAAACTACAATCTCGATCTTCACGGGAAGAGGTAAAAAATTTACAGAGAAAGCTATATCGAGAAATTCACGCATTTTAACGAGTCGAGTGCGAAATGACGTTTAGCTCGTATATATATCAAATTTTTTTGGATACTTAGATCAGGCCCTAGAGGCTATAGCTGAGTTCAGGGCATTTAACTTCATATCAGAACGACCACAAGCAGTAAATCGAGCCAACCTTTTCGCCTTTTAAGTAACTCGGCAGAGAAGGCGCAGTGGCTGTGGTCATCGCAGCCAGAAAATCGCCCGTTCGCCTGTCCTCGCCAATTTTTTCTCTCGGCAGCCAGTCGGTTGGTGGTTCAACATCGCCCGATGACGATAGAGACGGGGAAGAAAATTCGGGATCGGGAGGCAGGAACGGCGGCGACGGTGGATATCGAGCGATAGAACCTTCAGCCGAGATCAGCGAGCTGTTCAGTCCAGGTTGGCACTTGAGCCGCTGCCGCTTGGCGTGGTCTGGTAGAGGGCTCGCCAAAAGGAAACGTATGATGTCACCCTAGAGGGGATTTGATTATTCCTGTTTGCGGCCTAGTTGGTACTGCAAGCTTTCAATTTAATCATAGATACGGAAATCAGGCTTGCGAGCCATGAAAGTTTTCTGTCTTATGGTCGACACTCGCTGGCAGAGCGGATTTCAATCCAATCCTGGGGGCATCAATTTGATCATTCTATGTATTCAATGCACATTTTTACTGTCATCGTAACTTGTTTTTAACTGGTTTGTTTTAATGAGTAATCCGGACGAGCTACTTGAAGATGATGGCAGTGATTGGAGCTTTGGAACTGCAAATAACGTCCAGGCAAACTACGGCATGAGCAGCCAGCCCAAGTACAACGCGGTCAGTACAACAAGATTAGCGATGAGAAGTACGGTCTGATTGTCACCGCTTTAGAGCGCGGCGATAGTCCGATGAAGTTCCGATAAATTCCAGGGGAATTTATGCTAAGGTTTATTCCAGCCTGCATCGCCGGACAGCCAGTAATCTGAACATTTTTTTACTTGATGATATTTAGCGCTAAAGTGTTCATTTGTTTATTGTGTCGTTCTGTTTTCAGTCTTTTCAACGATAAGTAAACGACTTGTGTTATAGCACTGGATATCTCTAACGTTATATGAGTAGAATGATCAAATTGATGCCCCCAGGACCAAATTGAACTCCGCTATGCCAGCGAGTGTCGACCATAGACAGAAAATATTCAGTCTCGCAAGCCTGATTTCCGTATCTATGATTAAATTGAAAGCTTGCAGTACCAACTAGGCCGCAAAAAGGAATATTTAACCGCTGTAAGTATTGGACTGAATGACTTGCTTTCACAGATCTACTTCTTCTAAGAAAAAAATAGTCCCGATCAATTGAGCCATAAACAAACTAATAAGTCACCAACGCCAGCTGCACCGAATTATCGGCATCTGCGATACCTGCTAATAATCGGAAAGTTACTTAATGACTCAGTGCTTAATTTCCCTTACCGAACTTGACCTCAAATGGGCATGGCTGTCGAAACAACATGAGCAGTCAACTACTTTCCATTATTTGTCCCCCTTTGATGGCTTTGATGAGGAAAAGGCTGCCCATCAATGAAGCTTTTGCTCGCACTTCCGTCCCTGCTAATTTTGAACGAGCTGTGAACTCCACAACTGCGCGTCTTTTTGTCCGTCACAGCGGCCAGAGACTTCTGCCGTCATGAACCCTCGCGAAGCTTGGGTAGGTAAGAGTACAGCTAAGGCTTGGGTTTTCCATAGGGGCCTTTTGGCCTATTCTCGGCCTATCCTTTAGTAGTCAGGAATAAAGTATGACAAAGGGCTGTCAAATTACGCGTCGTAATGGATCCCAAAGCGAAGCTTCAGACCAAAGCGACTGCAACCGATAACTTTTAGGACGCGTCGACTAAAAGCGTCGACGCATCCATCTTTTGAAGAATTTTTCGACTTCATTTGAATTTACTTATTAACTTTTGGTCTTGTCTAGAGCTTTACTTCCTCTTAACTTCCTTACTTCCTTAGTTGACGACATTCCTTTAAAAATCACGACACCCTCTCCCTCTTTTCAATACGAGCATAAGTCATCAATTCTCATTTGCTCACATGGAAATAATTCTCCACTCCGTCAGAGAGCAGATACAGACTGGAGCCGGCCGCAAATCGAATCTGTTGCTGCGTGTCGCTGTACTCATTCGGCAGTGGCTGGCTGTACTCCGGGCTGTGCGACCAGAATTCTTCTCTGAATTGGTCGAAAAAATAAAATCCTACATTGCTTGAGTAACATTTTCGATAATAAAAAAGCGAAAGGCCTCACCCGGGACACCAGAACTCGTAGCTAAGCCTGCCACCGTCCAGATGGACATAAAAAGCAATCAATGAAATTCCCAGTCGAAATTCTGACTGCACATCAGTAAGTACCGCCACTGGGCGCTGCACGATTGCTGTATCGTTGGTGACGGAGTACCAGAGATGCATCTCCAATCGGCGAAGCTTCGTCATTCGCGACTCTACAGAGTAGCTCAATCCGAACTGAATTTTCCCACCTGGCGTTCGCACCGCCAGTAGGGTGCCGTTGACCTTTTGCGGACGGAACACAACGGCTAAGGTCAGCTTTCGGGGCAGGGCCAGGCCCACTGCCAGTTGGTCTAATGGCAGAGCTAGGCGGGTGTCTCTGTCAACACGCCAAGCCGGGACGGGTTCAGACACCTGCGGCACGTGGTCATTGAGCAGACTGCCAAGGTCGCGGAAGTACACAGAAGTCGGAGCAGAGGGCATCGGTGGCTGAAAATCGCCAGATATTTCCCCAGCTGCTAGCGCCAACAGCCAGTTCGATAGCAGAGCTGCGTACAGTGGCACCACCATGGTCGGCTGACTTATTCTAGAATAAGCTCATGGTGGCAGTGGCTTCCTTTGCGTCCGGACAATTTAGTTCTCTGATGAAAAAGCTCTCTGATATGATAAAAATTTACCTGACTGAACCAACGATTTTGACTGTTCCGAAAATGCAGACGGCACGTAAGTTACACCTCTGCCGTCTTCTAATGGAAAAGAATTAAGAGAAGCAAAATGTAATCGTGAAGTGGCTCAAGCATAATAAGCGGAGCGAGAGGCCTAAAAAGCAGACAGACCTGAAGTCGACCTACCCTCGCGAAAATGAGATGAGAAATAAAAATAAAAGCAAATTTAGGAGGGCAACGTGAATTCGGCGGATCGTGGGTTGTGGCAGAATTCTAATTTTTTTTAGCCGAGAACACTGGGCACGCGCGGAGAAGGAAGTGCGTAGGCGCTGAGCAGCTGTGGCTGCTGCACACTCTGAGGGACTCTTTCAGCAGAGGGAGGGCACGGAGTCCCAGGCAGAGTGAGAGAATGGCCTTAGATGGTTGAACTGAAAGAAATGTTAAAGCAAAGAAAAAGCGAGAAGGCAGTAAGAGTAGAGTAAAGATCGAGCTCTGAGTCTGCGTGAGTACGAATGCCTTAAGTCTGATTATATTCTCTAGCATGACCAAAAACAAACAGAGAAACTCGTCTCACAATACCCCCGAACTAGTTTTGACTGACAAGTCGTCAGTTGGGACGCCCTTTTATGTGACCTCTCTTGCCGCATGCAACCTGTTGCGTCTTGCCGTGGGTCTTTTATATAGCTAATCGTAATCAGCTGAAAAATTACAGGCGAACTGCATAGTACCATGTGGCAGCATAGTTTTGCTCCGGCGCTTCACTGCTCCGCTCTCCTGAAATTTAATCAAATGTGCGAAGTTTTCCTCCGAAGCACACGGAGAAATCGAATGAATTTCTGACCCCATTGCCGGACAATGTGTCGAAGGTCAAACCTTACTTGAGTTGGCTGGGTCCATGAGAATTGCCCGCAGACGAATTGCCCGCCGAGATTTTCCCGCAATGCTTTTTTACTGCAGATTTTGTCTGCATTGCCTTCCCAATGCTTATTGCATGTAATAAATCTTAGTAAAGAGATTTAAACGATCAAAACTTTTTGATAGTAACTGCATATCAAATGCATATTTTTTGGGGGGCCGGGCAATAACAGACAGAATCTAGCTGCCAAATCCGCTGCAGTCTCCACGGGTCTCCACGGGCAAATCTCCTGCGGGCATTTCCCGTGCTCCCGAGTTGGCTGGCACGAAGCGCATTGAGTCTGAGAATATTTTAGCTAAACAAAAGCAGAAAAATGCGATCTGATGTAGCTTCTGCAAAGATTGTTCACATCTTTCTACTTTTAAAAGTAGTAGAGTATGGACAACTCGCAATGTCGCGGGTCGTCATGCTCATTCAAATTTGGAAGAGGCGAATCCTCTCGCACTCACTTGTTCGCAGTCGCATAGACAAGTAGGCAAACATATAGTTCTAGTGAACAAGATTTGTCCCCTCATCCGGGATCCTCTTTTGGTTGCCGACTTTTGGACCGCTATTTAATCAGGGAATTTCAATCTGACACTGAATATTTTCAGCTCTTAGGCCTGTAGACACTGCCTGCTTAATTCAGTGACTACAAGGATCAGAGGCAATCTCTTGACACAGTATGAACAGGAAATCCTTGAAATAAAAAACTGATATAAATAACCATAGGTGCACACAATGAATTCCGCTACAATAAACTGAATGCTACTCTTTCGATGTAAATAATTACCTGTACATGTAAATTAGAACAGTAGAATTGAGAGGGTAATATCATTTGAGGAGCAGCTAATTGGTGGAAGAAGACACCACCATCATATATCTAAAACATTGATCATTATAGATGCTAAACTTTCGTGCCATGTCTGGTAATAATATAGACTTAATGTGGTGGGTTAAAGCGGAAGTGTCGAAACCATTCAATTTTTGTGTCAATGCTTAACCTTGTTTTCAATTTTTAACGTACCATTGCTCATCAAAATCCAAAAATTACGTAGACTCTTCTATGAGTGTAATGTACTATGATTTCTGACTCAGGAAAGGTCTATAAAAACAGATTAATAGTCTCCTAGAAGAAGCCATAAAACTTTGTGTAAAGGAAATCTCGCTTTGTTGAAAGGCCCCTGATCCACCCAGTCCTTTATCAATCAACATTGGAGAACCCAACGACCCCGAGTCTACCTGAATTTTGACGCCTGCCTCCAAAGCGATTGCTACTCTCAATGAAGCCCCATTTCGTAAACCTCTTCAGAGACAGGAACTGTAAATAAAAAAGACATTAAACAGACATTGAGGTGACAGACTGCAGAAAGAAATGAACTGCAAATTAGCGAAGAAGTCTATCTGGCGCATGTAAGAATCGGAAGTATACAAGTATCTCAAATGTAGGTCAGATTGTGAGTCCAATTAAGTAGTTACACGTTTTTATTCGCTTTAAGGCCAACTGTACGTTAGCTATATCTATTGGTTGTAAAACGATCAAAAGTAATCACATTGGCGCCCAATGCGCGTCAGAGCTTTCTACTGTCTCTGCCGACGTTTACTCGTTCCCGACGTACATTAGTCGCGGCATCGAGGCGGGCCGAACGGCGCCGCCAGCTGAAAACCCGGCTGAGGTCGCGGCCGCGGCATTCGACGAGGCGTTGGCCCAGGAGGGAAAGTTGTAAAAGTCGAATATGACGGCCCCGTAGCTCAGAGTGCCGGCAACCAGTACAAGGCCCGAGGTGATTGTCAGCACAAAGCCGCTCTTAAGCTGCGTGTGGAAGTTTTTAGTTTTGACTAAACTTTCGATTGCAAATCTGCAACAGAGCTGAATGGGATTCTTACCATGTCCGTAACACTGAGGTAGCCCTTGGAGAAGACGATGGAATTGGGCGGCGTTGCGACAGGTAGATTGAAGGCGAACGAGGCGGCCAAAGTGCAGGGCAGCATGAGGCTCAGAGGATTGATGCCGATCGTTCGGCTCTGACCATGCAGGGTGCCGTGTAAGATTGTTAGTCTTAGCTCGACTGTACTTAACAAACCGCTAACCCCACTGTGTGATTTATGCTGCCAGACTGTGGGCCTTCTGCTCTACTATGCCTGTTTCACTGCGTTCAATCACTCAGGCATGCAAGCACGCATTCAATCAAGTGTCAGGCTGAGGTAAAATATTTTTCCTTACAAAATGTATCACATTCAATTCTAGATGCTACTGTGAACCTGACCGAAATCCTAGGCTCTGATTTAGTAAATGATAATAAGTACAGACTGCAGGAAGTAGTAAGTACAAACAAGAGTAGTCTAAACTAACCAGGTCAACAAGTATAGGCAGCAGAATTGAAGCGGTGGCAGTGTTAGACGTGATCTCCGTGATAAAGGTGGTGCAGTACACGACAATCACAATGAGCAGCGGTAGTGGCAAAGACCCCAACGGCTTCAGCTGCTGACCAATCAGGGCAGACAGACCGGACTCCTGGAATTCAAAGTTATGCATTTTTTATCTCGATTTTTTTCTCAGTCCTCAGGCCAATTCCCAAAGGAGGGACTGCATTTTTAGCAGAGCAGCCAGATTTTGCTACTGAGCCGCAATCAAGTGGTGGTCGATTCGGGCATACAACAGGCCCTCTCCGGAGAATGAGCGATTGATGGGCCTACTAGACAGTCCAAAATTATTGCATCATTATGAGCATAGTTGATGATGCTCATATTGATCCAAATCGCCAAACTGTGTAAAAGTATTGCTTGTCAGAGAGACATCAGTGAATCCCTATACTAAAAATGGTCTGTCTGTGTGTGCTTTCCCGGGTAAAACATGTGACAGGGGGTATATTGGGACGTACAAGAACGTCTTGAGAGATCAGACAAAGCGAACCTACCCGAGTGGCTTTGGCGAGAGCAAAGCCTCCGCCGAGAAGCAAAACGATTCCCCAGGGCAGGCGCTCATGAACAACGCGCCAGGTTAACAAAGTCGATGGCCTCTCTTTGTCGAGGTTGTTTCGCACCTCCCGTTTCACCTCCTCTGTGCCATCATCATTCACGATCACTGTCTCCTCGATTACAACATCAACAGTGGCCCGCCGCCGCTTGAAGGGATTACTAGAAGGAAATACAAACAGCAGGATGGACATAAGGATGGCTGGTTGCGCGTCAGCCATGAAGAATTTCGTTGAACCTTCAATCCGAGTCAAATTGCCGTTGCTGCTGTTAACGTAAGTGACGGGTGTCTCCTGGAACAGATAGCCCCAGCCGACGCCGCCAGGCTCGCGGGTGATCCACAGTATGATCGTGATGATGAACAGAATAATGCAAGATACCTCAGGGAAGCTGTACAAGTGATTAAGGTGTTGTTGGAATTTGCGAGTGAGAAATACAGTTAACTATGTGACTATGTGACTAATGAAGTACTCCGTTGAGTGGTGCCACACACTTACGTGATGGGACCGAGCTTCTCATATTCCCGTTTGAGTGCCTGCTGCACGGCCTCAACTTCCTCGCTGTCCTTGACTCCACACTTACACGAATTCCTGCGGGTTTTCGGTGGGTAGCAAGAAACTCAACCAGATATTCCCAACTGTATAATAAGGAGAGCGGAATAAGGAGAGCTTCGGGGTCCAATATACCTTGGTCCAATATAGAGTATCTGCAGCCAAATCCAGGCAATCAGAACGCCAACCAGCGATATAGGGAAAGCGTAGGCGAACCACGTGCCAAAATTGAACGGAGACTGGTTGCCAAAGTTGCTGATTATGTTGTTGTTGAGTACAAGATTCGGCGCGGTGCCAGTCAGCGTGGCCGTGCCGCCGAAGTTTGCGCCGTAGGCAACTGAGATGGTGAGCATTTTGCAGATGTTGGCGAAGGCTCGGTTCTCAGGATTCTGGATGTAGGACAAGACAGTTTCCTCAGCATCCTCTGATGTCGCTGCAGCAGAATTAGTTTCGGCAGCTGCTGAAGTTGCCGCTGACGCCTCTGGTGCTTCGACCTCACCCACTGACTCTGGCATGCTGCCTTCAACTTTGTCCTCAGTTGTCTCGGAGTTCTCAGCCATCTCAATCATCTCATGCTGATCTTTTTGTCCTGATTCTCCCTGCTCCGGTTCCTGTTCTACTGGCTGCTTTTGCTGAGCCTGCTCCAGGCGCTGTCGGTCCACCCGCTTGCGCATCTGGTCATGTCGCATCAGTTCGTGCAGAACGGCGTCCACAATCGGCAGCATCATGGCCGAGGTTGCCGTGTTGGAGATCCACATCGACATGAACCAGGTGGGCATGAGAAAGCCCAGCAATAGCCATCGGGGCTGCACGCCCACCAGCTGCAGGACGAGCAGCGCGATGCGCTTGTGCAAGTCCCAGAACTCAACGCTGATAGCGAGCATCAGGCCACCGATGAACAGCATGTTCGAGTCCTGGGCGAAAAATAATAATATGAGCTAAAACTGAAGATTATAACTTTCGATGGACCGCTTGCTACTTACTTGCTTTCAGGAGACCGATTGGAGTGCCGATGGCACTTTTAGAAGTACATTTAGCTATGGACTGGTGAGTTCTAATAAAGGCTGCTAGGAGAGAAAGTTTAGAGGCGCTCACCTCAAAGTACGCTGGGCACAGATCCTTCGATGGGAGGATTTTGAAGGCGGGAACGAGCACTACAGGAATCAGGGCCGTGACTCCGATCGGTAGAGCTTCCGTTACCCAGTACACCGCCATCAGGAGAATCATGTAGGCGACGTATGCCTCCTGCAGGTAAAGGAATTGAGCTTATCTGTTTTCGTTTTGTCCCTTCTGATTCATCCTGCCAGTCTAACACACGCTGGTAAACTCACCGGACTTGGCAGAACCAAAGGCAGCGGCAACAGAACTAACGGCGTGAGCACGAAAATCAGCAGACTGCGCCATCGCCAGAGACTTTGAAGCAGTTTCATTTCTCACGAAGGTCAAATCTAGCCAGCTCAAAAGCTCCCGAATAGCCGTTTTGTTTGGCTTTACTACTTATAGGCGGGCGAATCCATAGTTCAATCTGAGCTGACCTGAGGCCTGACTAAAATTCTGTTACCTGTTCACAAATGCAGCAATCTACAGTGATAATGCGACACAATGGCGCTAGAAGATTGTCCCCATAGTAACAAGGCGAATGCCAAAATGTTGCCCTATCACTTCATATCTACAGTTGGCTAGCCATGTCCCTTCTCTCTCATTTTTCTCTTGAGGTACGAGTACTAAAGTTTTAGACTAAAAAATTTTACTGCCCCAGCAACTAAATTCAAAGGGTGCAGTGCTGAACGCGCATACATGAAGCGAGTAATTTTAGTAAGAAGCTAGACAGTTTTTCCATTGCAATAGTTGTTAGAGACGGAGCAGCAAGAGACAAACAGGCGTGCCACTGCGTACAAGTCGATTGACGACTTACTGACGTTTTCATCTCTGCTAGAGGCTGCATAAAAGCAATAGCATAAGTTCAGGGCAAATTTTTTCTGACCACGTAGTCACGTGAATGCAGACTAAATTCTCAGAGTTCATACAGATACGATTCAGCTCAGATATGCATTATTATTATGCAGAGACTCGAAATCCACCACTCAAGGTTGAAAAAAGTAACATTCAGGGGCTTCAGCGACCTCATTGGTTAGATAAGAGCTGCTGGTGTACAATGAGCGGTTGCACATACAATGACGAGTTTGACATACAATGAGGGTTTCCTACGCAGTGTACAGTGTTGTCTGTGGTTTGTAGGAAAGGCAACAAATGGAAAAGTACAACGACAACGAATATCATAACTGCTACAAGATACTCCCCCTTCAGAAACGGAGTGACAAGGGTGGTTTGCTCTTTAAGCTTCTAAAATTTCTAAAAAACAATAAAGGTTCAAACAGTCGGTCTAAATTTTGCAAATTAAAAAGTGCTAAATATTGTGAGCTCGCATCAGTTCGCGCTTCTTTATCAGGTGAATTGCGTGTCGTGATGCATAATGGCTTCGATAGGGCGGTGTACGCTGCACAAAGCTGGGCCGCCTGCCAGATGATGTGCAGATGTGACGAGTGGGTGCCAGAGCCGGGTGCCAGCCAGGTCAGGAGACAGCGTACTTATAAGAAGTCGGCTCCAGCGGTGGTGGCGTTGGGCGTGCGGCAGCGGTGAGCGGGTTAATCACGAGTCCGGGATCGGTTGGCGGGGAGGGAACCAATTCTGCTGGGCCGAAGCCGCAAAGGAAAATTGTGAAGAACGTGCATCTGGTGGGCAGCTGTGCAAGGAGGTGCTGTCCGAAAGCCAATCCATCCGGGACGAGCCCTTGTCGAGTCGTTGAACCGCTCGTACCAGCGTCGCAGAGGAGTCAGCTGGCAACTTTGAGCTGACGCGTAGTCGCTGGAGCATAGGGTAGCAGTTTTGGCTAGTCCGAGTTGAATTTGACTAGCTAGTTGAACCGGCTGTTGATTCAGCCTGCGATCGCGATGTCGCCTGTTGTTAGACTGTTGTGCAAAGCCGTGTTGTGCTGATTGCGCATGCTGCCACCCAAACCAGAGCACGGGGCTTCGAAACACGGTCTGCTACCACTTTGCAGCTGGTTGCTACAAATTTGTAGCTTTTGGTTATAGTGCTCTAGGGCGAGTATGTTTCTTGTCTTGTGCTCAGGGCTTCCTACGCAGTGTACAGTGTCGTCTGTAGTTTGTAGGGAAGGCAACAAAGGGAAAAAGTACGACGACAGCGAATATAAGAATTGCTACAGAGCTTCATAGTTTCTTGGAGTACAAGACGGTTGGCACCCACTTCGCTAGTAGAGAGTGTTTGGCTAAGTTAAATAGAAAAAATTACTGTGCAAGCCACCCAGTCTGTGGCAAACTTGACCTCGCGAAGTCAGACATCTGTCAGGCAGTTCGACCAGACTAAACTCGCCGGATAGCATAGCCATCAAAGAAGTTGAGCCGCAATCAGCGGGAATAATGAGGAAATCTCTCCGATTACAATAAATCGATGCCCCCAATCGATAAGTGCCAGAGCTTGGACAGGCGATTTCTCTACCAATACATTTTAGTACAAGTGAAGCAGCGCAAACAAAACCGCTATGGGAAATCTCTGTGGCAGTATGTTGCCTAGGCATTGGGCATATCGGTGGTTTGACCCTTATTACCATTGGAAAGACGGATCCGATAGAAGTATTGCGCATAGTCAGCCTGTACTTCTAAAAAAGTTACGTATTCTGAAATAGTAAACTATTTAACCATCAGTAACTAATTAAAATCTGCAATTTTCCTTCCGCATCACTGCCGTCCCTAGCTCACTGTTTCTAAATGGCTAGGTCACACAATTTAGTTGAGGTGCAAGTAGGTGACAGCAATATGCAAGACTCAGTAGTTAGCATCGGTTGCTGAATCTACTGAGAAAAAACACAATAGCGAAAGATATTCCTGCGGTGTAGTGTCGTTTCCTGTTATGCTCTTCTACGCGTGCAAGCATTTGGGCGGCAGTGTTGCGAATAGCAAAAAAGAACAGCCCAAGTTAGAGGGACAACGACAAGCCGATGGGAAGGCCTCAGGGCTCAGCTATTAGCTATTAGCTGGGGAGTGTGTCTCCCCAGCCCTGTCGCCCGGCTAAAATCCCCTCATTAATGCCGAGGAAGGCCGCTTTCAACTCTGCAAGCAACAGACGCAGCATTCGGGGTGCTGTGGCGGCAGATTGTAATCGTCAAGCAAGCTGGAGCCTTATGGAAGTCTGACTCCGAGCCATGAGAGGAGTAGAGCAGAGATGCAGTTCAGAGGATGCTGCGCCCAGAACTGTATTCTTTTTTGCATTGCATCGTATTTTTATCTCTTAAACTGCAGCAAACAGCCGCTCTTCAGATGCTCTGAGCAGTCCTGCAGCTGACAGGCTTTTAAAATAATAATAGAGAAGTTGAAGAGCGGCACAAAAATTCCGCCCGAATTAAGCCGTAGGAAATGGAAATCGGAAATGAAATTTACAGAAAACCGATTAAGTTATTTTTAGTTGGCAGTGTCTCATCTTGCATCCTTACGGTCATCGTTGCTTTAGGGCGAGCCGTTCTCAACGTCTCGAAGCGACATTTTTCTCTTCATTCCAGTACAAACAACGGGCAAGCGGCTGTGAGTTGCCAACCAGCCGTCCGCCTTCTACATCGGAGAGAACTATTCAAAACCAGCGTCTCCCCGCGCCCTTCTCGTCTTCCATTCAAAACGAAGAAAAAAACGATTTTTTCCCTCGGGGCAGGAGGAAGAGAGGAAGTCGAAGAGGTCCCCGCCTTCTAGTTCGCGAAACCGTCGATACCCGAGGGGCCAAGGACCTCCATTAATCACGCGGGAGGGCCTCGGTTCGGGACTTAAGTCGTGAGGACCGCGGCCAGAGACGCTAGAGGGGAAGGGATGGGAGAAAAAGAAATCTGAGCATCTCTTCAAATGCACTGAGTCTCTTATTGTGAGCTGGCATGACGGTCAGGCACAGAAACGAGAAATGTGACTAATTCCAGTCGCGATCTACGCGAAAAGGGCGGCAAGCGAGTCTTACAAGAGTCGCACTGTAATCGTTTGCTGGAAGCGCGGGACATTATTAGGAACAGTCAACTTGCTGAATGCTGCGTAGACCTTTGAGTAATACGAGCTAGTAAAAATATAAATTTGAAACAGCTAATCGGGCATAAAGAATTTCCGACTCGGCACTACTCGTCTTAAGATTTTTATATTCGAATCAATAAGCATTAAATATTGCTTTGGTGATTCCTTATTTTTGACAGCATTCATTTCGGGCATCAAATTCATTTGAAGACAGGATGCTCTAAAATAAAGGAAGAAATATTGAACGAAAAGAGTAGAATTTCGGATGTCCACTCCGCAAGCCAAGCTCTTCGCAACCCCTCAGGCCATCGAGAAGGGGAAATCTTCCAAGTGCCTCCTCCGAAGACAAGTAGGCCGGCGTCCCGCACCGTCCCGCTCTCTTCTGCATTCGATCAGCTTGACTAACTGAACTGTAGCAGATGTTCCTATCTTGCATTTCCTTCCTTATTTTTCCATTTCTTTTTTCTGCTTCTCTTTTCACTTCCTTCCAGGGCGGTTCGCCCCAAGGGGCCGTATTGGCTGCCCAACTGAGTGGCCAATAGCTGCCCAAATGACAATGAGCAGAGAAAGGCAGTATAGCTGGGAGGAGTGTAGATGTGGAATGCACCAGGAAGCTTTTACTTGAAGACAGCACATCTCGACTGATATTAGCATTCGAGGTTTCGAAATTTTTTAAATTTCACGAACTCTTCTAAAGACGATATTGTTTTTCTGCTTTAAGGTCTCAACGCCACTTTCCTAAATACTGCGTGTTGAATTCGAGAGGCAAGCAGCAGCTCCTACTCAGGTGGCATGCACAGCCGTCGCTGCCACGTTAGCAATAGCGGCGATGGCCGCGGTCGAAGAGGACGCGAGGACATCGCCTCATCAGGAGATCATAGGCGCCCCTATCGACAGGACCCCAACGCGTCCTCGTCAACAGAAGATCGGCCTCCGCAGATGCGTCCTGGCGGCCAGATAGTCTCGGTGGTGCTATCCTTTTCTAAGAAATCAACAATCCACGGTCTGAACCACATTGCCCAGGCTCGCAGCACTCGACGTCGCGTGTTCTGGATCCTCATTCTGGGCGCGGCAAGTTGTGGATTTCTTACCAACCTCTACCAAATTGCGATCAAGTACCTGCAGACTCCGGTACTCACGAATGTAAAGCACGATCACTTATCATTCAAGTTTCCAGATATTACGGTGTGTAACATCAATCCAATTCACTTTCCTCCAAGAGAAACTCGACAGTTTGAAAATCTCGTGAATGCTATTCACGAGTTTCACGCCACTCATGCAAAATACAGAAGGATATTTGAAAATATCACTAACTGGAAGAAACATCTTTTCAAAGGCTTTTCGAGGAACGTCTTTGTATCAGATTTTTTGTACATGCGCAGAGACATTAGCCTGTATAGCATTCCGCATGAGATCTTTGTGCAAGACTGCCGCTACATGGGCATGGACAAAAATGCATGCTCATCGGCTTGGATCACGCACAGGCGTTGGCCGTACGGAGCCTGCTACCAGCTAAATATCACCCAACTTGGGCGCGACGCTATTAGCAGGTCGAATGTGAAGGCTTTCACTAGCGGTTTTAGACCGGACCTCTTTCTACTGCTCTATAAGAGTGTCGACTATCCCAGTGAGTTCCAGCACTTGGACACCCACGGCACCATCAAGATGCCTTCCGGTGTGCTGCTTATGTTGCATGAGCAGGGAACCTATCCTCAGATTAGTGAAAGCTTCCTGCTGGACAAGTACGCTCAGGTCGATTTGCACATGACCAGGAAGCAGCACCTGAGGAAGCTGCAGCTCTGTGAGTCGCAACGGGATCTCTATGACTATGTTGACATTGAGACACTCGAACGCCGGTACTACAAAGAAACTCGAACGGATTGCGTGGAAAATATTACCCAAAATGCCTTCAAGCGGCACTGCAATTGCATCAATCATGAGTATCCTCTAAAGAACGACGATGTCAACTACCCTTTCTGCTCCGACTTTGAATGGTTTTACAAAAACTTTACTGAAAGACACTGTCCAGCGAAAAAAGACGAGGAAGTTCTCCGTGCCGACCCGCTGCGCACCTGCTACAAGATATGTGCGAGCACACAGTGTACTCAACAGTCATCAGCCAAGCTAACTTTCCCGCCGTTGTCGAACGTAAAACCCACTTTGGCTGGCTGAAACTCCTGGCCAGAATGGAGGAAACTGAATTAAAAAAGTACAACAGTACAGATCTGGCGTTCAAAGCGCTTAAACTAAACGAAACTACGAAAAACATTAACATTAGCAGTGCCTATAGTAGGCGCCTTGTAGAGCTGCTCAACATCGATTTTATAGAGAGAAACTTCATGTACCTTCGAATCGTGCCGTCATCGCTGTTCGCTGACGAGATGCTTGAAGACGAGGAATACCCCCTGAGTCGATTTCTCACCGATGTTGGCGGCTGTGTCGGTCTCTGGGTCGGCGCCTCTCTCATTACTGTGTTCGAGTTTTGCGACTTATTGCTCGACTTTCTCGGCTTGAAGACAATCAGAAAAAAATGCCAGAGGCGGCAAAACGGACAGGCGTTGACGAACCCAGCCGAAGCAAACAAGTGGACTGCAACGTCAGTGGTGGCAGTCGATTATCCAGAGTTGAGCGAAAGCCCTCTGGTTGGGCGAAGCCGTTCGGGAGACACCTCGAACTCGGTGCAGCTTGGAATGGTGTCCAGCGTCTAGGCCCAGTCCCGTCGCAGCTAAAGACTGTAACTCATTCTGATTTTGTTTGCCAACTTATGAGTATTCTTGCATTGAGTTTCGACATTTTCCTTGACTATTTCTATGAAAGGGTGTGTGTCAAAAATCTAGAAATTACTCAATGCTGTACAGCGATCTGCTTCAAATTTTTTGCTAAACCCGAAAGTTCTGGTTTGGAGACAAATTTGCTGATGCGATGCAGCTCAAGTTCAGTTAAAAACTTTGTTTTCACCGCATCTGTTTTCGATTCCTTCTGTTAATGCTGCACGTTTAATCTGCCTCATCAAATTTCATTACTTCAACCCTGCGAAGAATACAACACGTTCCTTCTTTTAGCTTTAATCAACTAATACGAGCGTAAAATGGATGGTGCTGCATCCGGGGTCGCCCATCACTGGAATTATAAAATATATGCAGCCGGCGCTTAAGATTTAATTTGCGCAGTTGGATCATATCCATGTAGATTATGAGTTCCGTCATATCCTCGTATCATTAGTACTTTGTTGGGAAATCTACGAGTCCATAATGCTATTTGATAGTCGCTAGGTTTTCACTGAAAATTTGAGACATTGGCCATTCACTTTCTGTCTCTGTTGGACCAAAATTTGCACGCGATGAGGCAGAAAGGAAAACGACAGCTCCCAGTGTCAACCCTGGAACTGTTTGCTTAACCTGATGCCCACGCCTCGGGATGGGTTTCTACCAGCGCGCCTCAGACGCTTGGGACACGATCGGGTGCGCTGAAGCGCCTGCAGGACGAGGTCAGCGGCTGAGAGAGTGCGAAGGGAGAAGGAGAGGTTAGTGAAGTGGATGAAGAAAAGATAGGAATATAAGAGAGGGAGCCGCGCATAGCTCCGACGCCGACTGAGTTAACGAAGTTTACTCGGAATGATGAACATGAAGCCCGGCTAAAATTACTCCTCAAATCCTGCTCTCCCAGAATAGAAGTGCGAGCTAGACATCAGCTGCTCTCGTCTCCCTCTCTCTTGAGGAGTTTCGTATCCATTCAAACTTTCCCTGCTCAATCTCCAGTTCTTACTCTTTTAGCACATTATTTAGCGATATTCGCATGGTCGAGCGGCGAGGAGGCCGGGAGTAACACTAATGCCTTCATTTTGTCGAGTAGTATTAGTAGTGCTAAGCCGACAGTGCTTTTCTGGGGAAAGAAATGATTTTTGAGGAATATTATAGCTGGCAATAGTCTGACTGTCTGTATCCGCAAGCGGGGCCGGGCTGGAAAACAGCGCTCAAAATGAAGAATGATAGACACTTGACATGTGGTGGAGGCGGCTTTGGAGCTAAACCCATGGCTGGCTGGCTGCATGAAGGCTTGCATTGGCGGGGCTAGCAGCGGTTGTCAGCAGGACCTGCCTCGGAGTGTCAGTCAATTGGACTCGCTCAGTCTGGCAGGCCATTGCCAATTTCTGTTCGGTGGCTCCAAGACAACTGCGCCAATGCGTGTCAAGGCGCTCAGCGCTGGGGATTTCAGGCCAACCCCGCCTACCGTATTTAGCTCTCGCTCTCATTCTCATTGTCATTTCTCTCTCAGCCTGTCGTGCAGTTCCAGCCTACACCTTCTGTTCGCAAATAGAAGAATAACAATATTCTATTTAAGTCGTCCCTATCCGATCCCTGAGTCCAATGGTTTCAGCTCCGTGCAGCTAGCCATATGGGGGCGGAGAGAAAACTGAACCATTGTCGTGGAGACGAAAAATTTGTTAAGACCAAATTTGCCTTATCAGAAGATTAAATTTGGACGCTTATTGAGCGAATTGGCTACCTGGGGTATCCATCCCAGGGGACGCGTGGCGCATTTGCCCTTACCACACCCAGGAGAGCCTACGTAGTTTCAAAGCAGAAAATAGGGCACCTTTCCTGATTAATAAAGCGCATTAGTTCAGGCAACCTTATAATATGTAACCAATACCACACAACAATCTATCTCAGGAACTCGGTATAAGCTAGTCACATAGATAAAATAGCACGTACGTACTTAATTGGTACAAAAAAACAACAAAATATGTTGTCAGCCAGTCACGCGAGTCATGAGCGGCAAAAGGCAGCGTCAACAGGGCCCGCAAACGTAGGCTGCAACGCCGGCAGTGTCCGTCAGCCAGCAGGCAGTCGACGAAACACGCCGAGTGAGTGCTTCTCCCAGTCGGTAGGGTGCCTGCAAGCGTCAGCACTTCCTGCACCGGCTGCGGGCAGTAAGACTCGGCGCGGATGATGTGGCCTGCCAGCTGGAGTCGTCGACGGCGCAACAATTCGATAGGCCGATAGGCTGATGCGGCGATAGAATGCCGCATTGATGACATGCTCGTAGCCGATCTTGCAGGGTGGCGCGCATGCATCGACCTGCTGTTCGAGCGAGTCCGTCAGCGTCCAGGTCTCCAGGCTTTGTACAACAGGACGGTCTCGATCACCGTCTCAAGCTTAACTGTCCTGAAATCTTGTAGTACGTCTTCATGCATCATTATGAACACATCTGGTTTGTGAATACCTGCTGTTGGCAGTCCACGTATCGACGGGTTCGGGCCTGACCCCGCCTGAAAGGGCCCTGCAATGTGACCAGCAGGACATCCTGAACTGGTTGGGGGCAGTAGCCCTCTGTCCGCCAGTTGAAGTCGCCGCCGGAGCAGGATGATGGACGGGCGCTGCAGCTTAGCTCGATCGTACAGGACCTCGGTTCCGACGCTCTCGTCAGCTCGAAAGGCCGCACGGAGCAGCCCTGAGTGCGCCGAGTCCAGCTGCCACTCTAGCGTAGCCGGCAGCGTCCACGTCTCGGCGTTGTAGAGCAGGACGTGAATTGGTGGCCGCTGATTTTTGCAAACTATGTTATTCAATACCGAGGTTGACCCCCCATGTCATGAATAGATGGGCTTTAATTGCCTTTGAAAAAGCACATAAAGACACGGGGTAGCGAGAGCAGGTACGGAATTCTACCATGGTCTGCAGCAAACAGGAAGTAGAGCATGGGGTACATACTGCAGCTTGCATTTGTTTCTACCAATTTGTTCTGGCCACTGCTAGCTGCACGCTGTTCAGCATCGCCTCCTCCCCGAGGCAGCACAGGCAGAACTGCTAAATCATTTCAGTTCGTTAGCAAGCCAGGGTCGCTACAACATACGTTTAGCTGTGTCAGCCACACTGGGCTGTGCTGTAGTTACTGCCGATTCGAGAAAATTTAAGGAATGCCAATTGAGATTTCCAGTGAGGCCTTCCAAATTTAGCGCTACCTCATTTGAAAGCCTGCACACTCGATGATCCTCCTAGAAGCAGAAAAGAGAGATGAAGAAAGCAGCGGCTGCATGCCTGTTCTAAACTATTTAGTGCCTTTACAACTGTGTGCGAGCCGAGACCAAAGCCAGTTCTATCACAAAATTCTTCGATACCTCACATTCCATTGCTTCTTTAGGCAAGGATCGAATCAGCTCGCAAGCAAGCTTTCCACAAAACTTACATTTTACTCTTACTACTGGGGTCCCGTTTGCTTGGGGAGTAGACTAGCCGATGAATATATTAAACTGGTAAAAGTCGGCAGCAACGAAAGACTCTATGTAACGCTCGTGGAAAGATAAATACAGGTAGCAGTGCAGTGGGATGATGGGTATAATAGAGATCGAGAGCCCGAACGGTATAGACGTCTAACGAAAATATCAGCATACTATAAAATGATTCAAGTCGCACTACAACGCAAAGTTTCACAAGAAAGACACTGTAAACTGTTTCTACATATATTCAATTAGCAGCAGTACTGTATAGTATTAACCTGTACAATCATTAGCTAACTTCCAACTAGAGATTTTCGCGCAAAAGTCTAACGTTTTCACGAAGCCACGGTGATTCGTTTTCACCGTGGCGAGGCAGGTCGACGTTCCATCCGGCTGTTGACTGATTGCGACCTGTCTGCTTCGTACAAATCATTTCAGAGGGGCGCTCTCGCGTTCCCCTCTTAAGGATGGGGTGGCAACGAGGGTCGCACCGCAAAAATTGTTTGGCACTTTTTATGCCTGTGTTGCTGGCCTTGATCTGTCATGACGGATTATCGGGCTTGAAATATTCACCCATCTGATAACCCCCTGGACTGGGCCTGATTTCTGGCGCCACTATCTGGATCGGCACAGACTTGAACACGTGAGCGGCTTCCTTTCACAACAGGTAAATGATCGTACACAACCAGGTGAGTGACGTCCTTTCACAACAGGTAAATGATCGTACACAACCAGGTGAGTGACGTCCTTTCACAACAGGTAAATGATCGTACATAACCAGGTGAATGACATCCTTTCACAACAGGTAAATGATCGTACATAACCAGGTGAGTGACATCCTTTCACAACAGGTAAATGATCGTACATAACCAGGTGAGTGACATCCTTTCACAACAGCCTGAGCTCCCAGCAAGAATTGGTAAGCGCAATTAGCGCGGAGATACATGCAATTCTTTGTTGATTTGGCAAAACTGAAACAGATGCGTCCAACTTTAGAGAACTTGGTTCGTCTCGTTTGTGCACATGTAAGGTAGGATTTCACGAAATTTAGATCCGTTTGCCTGCTGCGCCAGAGAAAATTCAGCTGCAATATTTGTCTGCTGTGAAAAATTCTTTCCAGGTTACAATTTGTCAAAAAGACTCACAGAGATGAATGCTAAAATGTTTTCTCACAGTTGCTCCACCAATGTGTACAGACACTGTATATGTACACTGCATACAGGGAATATGTTAGCACACGCCAGACTGGTGCATTAGTCAGAGTAAAATGATTTTTATACCGCTTGTATAATAAAACAACTACAATGCACTTAAGTAGCATATCTTGGTTACACTGTAAGTGTGACTTTAGCATTTTACGAGTATACCCGCGTTTCACAGCTAAGTCTTCGATCATTATACTCACAGCGCTGAGGCGTTGGGCTCACTTTATACTAATCCATACGATATGGCTTCATCTGACTGCATTCTAGCTAGGACCACTTGAATTACGAATTATCGTCTTCTGGAGTAGATCATTCGACCCGCTCTGTTTACGACAAAGTTATTTTTGCTGGATGCTATTTTGAGGTTTCAGTCCATTAGCGACTCAATGTGGTAACATCTTTAACTGAAATACTTCCATATGGATCGTATACAAGGTATTCGATAAGCTTGTTGTACAATGTACTGTATACTGTATGTACATGTAAAGATGAATATAATTAAATTCACCGACACTAAGCTAAACTTCTTTATGAATGCAATGCAATTCGTCTTCGTCGATCTCCTTGGTTGGTGTCAATTAGTGTAACTGTAGGAGTACACAAGTTCGAGCAAAATCGTCTTTTTATAAGAAAATTTTATGCTCAAAACGTTTTATTTGGTCAGTGAAGTATCCGTAAAGCGCATTTTCGGCCCCATTTTTCTGCTTCGACAATTTTCGGAATTGGCACCTTAAAATTTTGGTCGTTGCGCAGTGCTACATGACATGTACGCATTAATTTTTATGACTTAACAGAATAGAAAATCACATAAAATTTAAGTTTTTGTTTGAGTGGGCTGGCGCAGGCGCTAGCCCAATGCCAGCCCTGCGCCAGCCCACTCAAGCAAAAATTTAAATGCCTGGGAAATGAAGCCAGTGTGATTTAATGAGCTGAAATATTTTAGGGAATAACTTTTAAACCATATTCTATTCGATTTTACTACAACCGCATCTGGGGCATGAGCATAAAATTTTGACGCGGCTGAGACGCGGCTAGCGACATGAAAGTAATAACACTATGTGTGTAATTCCTCCAAGTCGTCCTTAAACATTATATATGCCTTAGACATTTAAAGGCATTATTATGTCATCTTAAAACTACGAAAGGCTAAAGTTCTTTGTTTTATTTTAAAATTTTGATAACAGCTTAACAAAAAAGAGAAGCTTTTGTTTATTTGTGGTTTTAAATATCTGTGCAATTTAAAAAAGTAACCTTTCTAAGATATATTGCGAAGTTTGGAATAGAAAATTTGAGCAGTAAGTGAGTTCGTAGATGTGCGATTATGAATGGATCGATACTGACTTAGTAAATTTCTTTAGTGAATCATTGTGACTTATTGTTTAAATAGCTTCCCAAACTTCTCACTTTTGAAAACATGTTTGCCATATTTGGTTGTCAGGTAGTACACCCCACAGAGACAGATATCGATGATACTGTTTCCCGACCTAGTGCAACTACAAGCATTGTGAATGATTCAACTTTAGAAGCTGAAATCAATAGAGAATCTAATTCTGACGGAGACTCTTCGAGTGGAAGTCAGCTGGAAGGCAAAGTGATAGTTCAATTGTGAGTTATTGGCTGATTATTCAGTTGTACTAGTATTAATTTCATGACAAATTATTAATTTCAGGCCTAATCATATCTGTAAATACTTTTTTAACAATCTTTATTTGATTTTATCTAGATTTAATTGCAAATCTTTTAAATTAATTATACTCTATGTCTTTACAAACACTTGGCTTTAGCCTTTAGGATCTTTCATTTATGGCAGTGCTTATCCCCACGGTACCGTAGGAATAATTTCTGTCTTATTCCAACGGTACCGTGCGAATAATTTTCTGCTTATCTGCATGGCACACTGAGGAGATAGCTGCCCTATCTTCTACATATGCCGTGGGAACTACACAAAAAATTCTTTCTCATAGAAAAGTCGTTAAATCTTTATTTCTTTAGAACAAATGTTCAAGCCAAGTTATGTTATTATACTGCACTCAAATCGTATGTACTAAACTTCCCACATGGCATATGTAGAAGATAGGGCAGCTATCTCGTCAGTGTGCCATGCGGATAAGCAGAAAATTATTCGCACGGTACCGTTGGAATAAGACAGAAATTATTCCTACGGTACCGTGGGGATAAGCACTGCCATAAATGAAAGATTTATGGCATATTATTAAAGTTATTAAAAACTTCTAAAATTTAAAGAATTTTATGTTATAAAAACTGGTAACAATTCTTACAAATTATTTATTGATCAAGCAAATTTACACCATTGCCATGGACTAACTGTACCATACTTTGGATAGTATAACATGGTACACTAGAAAAAATTCTCTTGTTACAGTATACAAAATATATGCTACTTTTATATCATAGAAAAAAAATATTGACAATAAAGTATCTTCTTTGCTATTGCAAAAATAAAAGACCTTTTTTATAATTGTGACAACAAAAGATCCTTTTTTATATTTGTGAAATTATTTGAGAAATATGCAATTGAAAAAAACTCATTTTAAATTTTTTAAAGAAATGCTTTTTAACATGCTTGGGCACAACCTTGGGATTCACTTGGCTGTTTCTATTGGCAACACACTCATATAAGTTGCTATTGGATAGAATAGTAGTCATGTGACTACTCTTAGCCAATAGTGACTTACATGTATGTGTTGCCAATAGAAATGGCCAGGTGATTCCCAAAGTTGTGCATATATGCTTTTAAACAAAAACTTTCCTCTGACATGAAGGCAAAACAAATTATTACCAATAACCTTTTACTTATATAACTATTTTGCATATATTTATTTATAAATATAGTATTATTCTTCCCAAAAAGTAGTTAGAAAATTACACAGTTGATCAAAACTTGTTAATTAGTAAATGACCCTTTTCAAGGCAACATTTTCATAACACAAAACTGAGCATAAGATAGCATAAGCTACCTTACATCTTCTTATGTCACTAGCAATGGCTAGCAAGTTTCTACCAAAGTATATAAAATGTTGGCAGTATAGAAGTGGGGTCATGTCCTTGAAGTAGTTAGGTCCATTAGCATAATAGACTCCAATCTTTTGTGCAATCAGTATGAAACTGACCCTCGTTACCACTTTAGTCAAGCTATTTAGTAGTCATTGAGCACCTTCAACTTGAAGATAGCAATATAAGTATGTTTATATAGCTGAGCACATAGAGATACTTCTCTAGGTGCTACTGGCTTGGATAGTATCTTAAGTAAGACATCATTGCTAGTATATAGTTCAGGAAAGCCAGTCTTTAGCACCTGTTCTAGTACTAATATGAATAGAAAAGGTGCTAGTATGACACCTTGAAATATGCTAGAAGATAGGAAATGAGAAAGTTGTTAATGTTTTTCTTTCCATGCAATGCCCAGCTTCTTTAAGATTATCATGATGTGTACTATTATCCATTTATAGGGTATAGTCCCTTTAGTAAGGATATTGACTCTTGGGATTTTCAGCATCTTAAAAGGCACCTTGTCTAGACTAATGGTGCAGCCACCTAGTGCAATGCAAGCAAACTGCACTATGTTGGTGCTAGTTACTGACTAATTGTTGAAATCATCTTGCAATAGTAGCATTATTGCTGATAGTAATGTCAGTGGTGGCAAGTTCATGATACTAGTGAAGAAGTCATATAGCTTATCTTTGCATGCTTCTAAGGTATTGCCAGCCAGTTTCAGTGCAATAATTCTAGAAAGTTAAAGAGTAAATTGTTCCTTGGCCTCTAGAGCCTAGCAGTCTACTTGACTTAGCTGCAGGGGGCTCCGTGCATCCAGAAACAGCAAGGAGGCATTGCCGCCCATTTTGCTAACCCCTGGCGACCACAGGCAGCTATTGCTGCGATGTCGCGCAAGGAGTTCCAGTGGCACCGGCGTCCGCAGCGCGGCCCCCCTCCGGAGAGTCCAGGAGGTAGATTGTTGCTTGCCCAGTAGCTCTTAGGTAGCAGACAAGCTGGCAGAGATTCTCGGGCCTGAAAATGTTGGAAAGGTCTAGGTTTGGGCCGAGGTAGGTGAGCCTGTCCTGAGTAAAGGCAGGGCATTCACAGATGAAGTGCTCCGCATTCTCGACACCGGAGAGGCAAAATGGGCATTCCTCACTGCAGATTTTCCCCTGGAGGTAAAGCAGCAAAGCAGCAGCCTGGCAAAGCAGCCATGACCCAAGAGGGCCATGGTCACTGCCCTGATGTCCCGCCTAGCAGTCTAACTTATTATCAACAATTGGATAATACTGCAGCATTTAATATTCCTGAAAACTGTTAGGCCACTTTTGTAAAACTAGCTTAGATGAATATTGTTAAAAATTTGGCACTTTACCAAAGCTCTTTAATCTACTGTCTGATTTTTAATAGTCCAAATCTAATCAAATATTGCTTCTGAATTCAGAATTGAATATCCTTGAATGCATGCAACTGACAGAGTAGATACGGAAATGGCACTCTTGTAGCTTCTTGTCATATAAAAGAAATGCTACTCAGATAATAGGTGACAAACCTAAGCAGTTACAAACATTGTATGACAACTCAAAACTGAAAAAAAGCTTACAAAGATTAAAAGTCATGGTATGAGCCTAAAACTTGGCTGAACTTGCATTTTGGCTCTTAGGGACATGATTCAATGGAGGCGATTTCAAGTAAGGGTATTACTAAGTTTAGGTTGGATGCCCTACCATCTTAGAAGCTGTGTCCAACAAATTCAAGTTAATTTTTTATGCTGTATAGGACATTCAAACAAGTACCAATATGCAGCCTAAGATATTTTTTGAATTGCATATGCTAGTAAGAAACATTTTTTAAATGTGATCAATCAGTGACTTTGCCATTTTTGATAAGGTCATTTTAAAAATCAATTTCTAACTCATTCTAGTAACCTTATTTTCTTATTTCATTAGTAATTCTTATTACATGACTTGTTCTTTTAAAATATTTTCAAAAAAAGCAGATTTACAAAATGATTTTAAACGGGACTAAGCTTTAGAACTAAATTTGGGAAATGTGTTAAAAATTAGAAAAAGGGTCTTCTAATCTAGTATAAATATTTTGTTGATTTCTTATCTTTTTTTCCTAATGTCGGTCTTCTAGGCAACCAAAAGTCTCTATGTTGATTCATCATTCTAAAAATACCTCTTTAACAGGCCAGACGGAGGCGTGGCGCAGCTGCACTGCCTGGCTACATCAGTCGATGCGCCATTGGTTGAGCGCCTGGCCAATCAGGTGCGTCGCAAACTGGGCAGCTCAGGCCCGCAGGCTCTGGCTGGCACAACAGACATGCTCGACTGGTGAGCGCTTGAGTCTTTTTGATTAGTTTGAGCTGAGCTCAGTAGAATAAAACTGTGCATTAATTTATTCGCCCCAGGTCAGATCCCGATGGCAGCGGCCAGAAGCTAGCCGTGTTCTTCTGCTTCGACAGCGACTATCTGGTTTGCCTGCTGGACTCCAGCCTGCAAAAGCTTGACGCGTGAGGACTGGGCTGCTATTATAAAGTCCCTGACCCACCAGTTGTACAGGTCCTGACCCACCAGTTGTACAGGTCCTGACCCACCAGTTGTATAGGTCCCGACCCATAAGTTATGCAGGTCCTGACCCACCAGTTGTATAGGTCCTGACCCACCAGTTGTATAGGTCCTGACCCACCAGTTGTACAGGTCCTGACCCACCAGTTGTACAGGTCCTGACCCACCAGTTGTATAGGTCCCGACCCATAAGTTATGCAGGTCCTGACCCACCAGTTGTATAGGTCCTGACCCACCAGTTGTATAGGTCCTGACCCACCAGTTGTACAGGTCCTGACCCACCAGTTGTATAGGTCCTGACCCACCAGTTGTATAGGTCCTGACCCACCAGTTGTACAGGTCCTGACCCACCAGTTGTACAGGTCCTGACCCACCAGTTGTATAAGTCCTGAACCACCAGTTGTACAGGTCCTGACCCACCAGTTGTACAGGTCCTGACCCACCAGTTGTACAGGTCCTGACCCATAAGTTATGCAGGTCCTGACCCACCAGTTGTACAGGTCCTGACCCATAAGTTATGCAGGTCCTGACCCACCAGTTGTATAGGTCCTGACCCATAAGTTATGCAGGTCCTGACCCACCAGTTGTACAGGTCCTGACCCATAAGTTATGCAGGTCCTGACCCACCAGTTGTATAGGTCCTGACCCATAAGTTATGCAGGTCCTGACCCACCAGTTGTACAGGTCCTGACCCATAAGTTATGCAGGTCCTGACCCACCAGTTGTATAGGTCCTGACCCATAAGTTATGCAGGTCCTGACCCACCAGTTGTATAGGTCCTGACCCATAAGTTATGCAGGTCCTGACCCACCAGTTGTATAGGTCCTGACCCATAAGTTATGCAGGTCCTGACCCACCAGTTGTATAGGTCCTGACCCATAAGTTATGCAGGTCCTGACCCACCAGTTGTACAGGTCCTGACCCATAAGTTATGCAGGTCCTGACCCACCAGTCCCTGACTTACTAGTTCCTAACCTATCAGAGCCACTCTTGTTCAACCCTTGACCCATTGACCCAGCCATACTAAATACGTTGCTTCTTTTCGTCTCCACAAACTCAGCTTCCACGACCAGCTGCTGGACTATGTGCGCGAGCAGGTGCCCGGCTTTGTTGCCGGCGCTGCCGACCCCGCGGCGGCAGCATCGGCGGCTTTCGCCGTCTGGGAGGAGGCCACGGTGGCGTCTCTGCAGCGCACGGTAAAGTTGCTGCGCGGGGTGCTGCCCCAGCTGGTCACCCTGGTGTCCGTCGGCTGCCGCCTGACCGTGGAATGCGCGACCGAGGACGATTTCGCTAGGCGTCGAGAAGTGGAGCGGTTCATCGGCCAGTGCCGCCTGATGGACAACGCGCCCAGCGCCGTTGCCGCCTCGGCCGGTGGCGCCGATGCGACTGAAGCTGCTTGGGAAGAATTTTTCCCACAGTCGGCCGTCTTGCGCATCAACGGCCGCTCCGTGTCGCTGGATTTTGCGCGTGAGTCTGGCGTCAAATCAGGGTTGGTCATTGCTCTGGCATCCAATCATGATTGATCATTGCTCTGGCATCCAATCATGATTGATCATTGCTCTGGTATCCAATCATGATTGATCATTGCTCTGGTATCCAATCATGATTGATCATTGCTCTGGCATCCAATCATGATTGATCATTGCTCTGGCATCCAATCATGATTGATCATTGCTCTGGTATCCAATCATGATTGATCATTGCTCTGGCATCCAATCATGATTGATCATTGCTCTGGTATCCAATCATGATTGATCATTGCTCTGGTATCCAATCATGATTGATCATTGCTCTGGTATCCAATCATGATTGATCATTGCTCTGGTATCCAATCATGATTGATCATTGCTCTGGTATCCAATCATGATTGATCATTGCTCTGGTATCCAATCATGATTGATCATTGCTCTGGTATCCAATCATGATTGATCATTGCTCTGGTATCCAATCATGATTGATCATTGATCTGGCATCCAATCAGTTCAATAAAGTTTTGAGTTATGTTTAAGTTCTATACGAATTTGTCAAGTAGCCAGGTAGCTAACAGGTCGTCTTGAACTGCTTTATAAATTCCCCAGACTGCACCGAATTTGCCAAGACCTGGTCAGCCGCTCTGCTCGACTCTGTTGACGACGAGAACCCGGTTAGGCTGCGGCAGCGAATTCTCGACCTGCGCCTGCGGGCGAGCCGCGATGTCAATGCGACCAAGCGGCTGCTAGCGGATGCCGTCTGCGACTATTATGCGCTGTACCGGTGAGCGGCTGGGGATCTGGGAGGCTGGCCCAGCAACTGAGGATCTGGGAGGCTGGCCCAGCAACTGGGGATCTGGGAGGCTGGCCCAGCAACTGGGGATCTGGGAGGCTGGCCCAGCAACTGGGGATCTGGGAGGCTGGCCCAGCAACTGGGGATCTGGGAGGCTGGCCCAGAAACTGACACTCTGGGAGGCTGGCACTGCAACTTAGGATCTGGGAGGCTGGCCCAGCAACTGAAGATCTGGGAGGCTGGCCCAGCAACTGAAGATCTGGGAGGCTGGCCCAGCAACTGAAGATCTGGGAGGCTGGCTCAGCAACAGGATCTGGGAGGTCTCGCAGTCCTCGATCGCCTGTCGAATGTCCACCCGCCGCCCCCACCCGCAGGCTGGCCCAGATGCTCCGGCAGACGGGCAACGGGCCGGTGCTGCTGCACAGCCTGTGGTCTCTGGGCAGTCCTGAAGAGCGCGAGCTGCTGCAGTTCCTGCGCACCGCTCTGGCGCCGACCTGCCCGCTGCTTTCGTGCTCGCGGGCACCGCTTCTGTCTGCGACCGATTCGGCTGCTACCGCTGCTGCTTCGGCGACGGACCAGCGCTGATTGAAGCCGTAGGGCTCAAGAATTTTTGCGTTACTTTTGACTGTTTAACTGCTTTTTTAGACTGCTTGCTTGCAGACTTGCAATAGAAAGCGTGAAATTTGTAAGTATTTTCAAACCACTGTTCCCACCTGTGTGTCACTCCTACCTGTGTGTCACTCTTCTCACCTGTGTGTCACTCCTCCCACCTGTGTGTCACTGTTCCCACCTGTGTGTCACTGTTCCCACCTGTGTGTCACTCCTACCTGTGTGTCACTCTTCTCACCTGTGTGTCACTCCTCCCACCTGTGTGTCACTCCTTCCACCTGTGTGTCACTCTTCCCACCTGTGTGTCACTGTTCCCACCTGTGTCACTCTTCCCACCTGTGTGTCACTCTTCCCACCTGTGTGTCACTCTTCCCAATTGTGTCAATGTTTCTGCGTTTATTCATAAATGACTTTCTCAATTTGTAATTCCCCTCTCCTTTAATTATCATTCCAAGCTCCATAAGTTTTATTTCATTTTATCCTTTCTATTATGTTTTCCATAGTCGCGCAGGATAGTGTGCAAGTAAGTATCTGTTGAGTTTCGGTCATTTTTAGCTCTAAGCTCTGGCTCATGCGATTCACCCCATGCACTGTTTGTTGCGCATTGAATTGAATGGATGCGATCAGATTGGTATAGATAAATATATTGTTGCTTTGATGTGGATTTCTGTTTTGCTTACGCTTTGACCAAAGTGAGAATGTGCTGCTTAGATCTGTATGATGAGGGATTCCATTATCTCCAGATTTTTGCAAATTTTAAGGCGCACAGCAATCGGTTCGGCCATCAAGTCAGACGACTGGTGCACGAATCGATTAAAATAATAAGTCACCGGTTGCACAACCGCTGAATAATTTGACCCAGGTGTTTTGTCTGGATGTCAGGGAGTCGGGTCCGAGGTTTGGGAATTTCCAGCAGGTGCAGCTCTGGGTCATGGCACTTTTGACTTTTTCCCGGCGAAAGATCCGGGGAAGATGATCCGAGTTGGTTCCGGTCGACCCAGACCACACCTGGATCTGGGTTTTTCCGGTCAATCGACCCAGACCTCACCTGGATCCGGGTTGGTTCCGGTCAATCAACCCAGACCTCAACTGGATCCGAGTTGGTTCCGGTCAATCAACCCAGACCACGTGGATCCGGGTTGGTTCCGGTCAATCGACCCAGACCTCACCTGGATTCCATCGGACTGCCATCTCGCTCATCCTGGGACACTCTCGCTCTGTGAAGGTCCAGAAAGGCAACGTGGAGTCCTTAGCCCGATTCTCTGGAACTTTTACGTGGACAAGCTACTCTGCAGCCCGCATCCGGACCCGGTTCAAAAGTTCGGCTATGCGGACGATGTTACCACCACTGTGGCTGGACCATCACCCGCGGTCCTCAGAGACCTCCTCCAAGCCGTCCCGTCCACGCTCTGCCCTCCGCTCAAATTCAAAACCAGCATTCCACCACGTCATGAAGCAAGGGACAACTGGAAACCCCGTGAAATCCACTGCTTCACTGACGGGTCCCAAATCAACTCCGCCTCTGGCTACGGCTACTGCATCGTGTCTGGAGGGAGAACCGTGGCGACCTTCTCCCAGCACACCGGCACCTGCTCCACCGATTTCCAGAACGAAGTTCTCCCCATCAGCTCCTGTGCCATGGAGCTGTACAATCAGCGCGTTTGGGGGAAGGAGATTACCCTCCACTCGGACAGTCAAACGGCGATCCACGCCTTTGAGCGCACCACAACCTGCTCGCGTACTATACAGTCCTCGAGTGCATCGGGCAGCTCACCGCTTAGGCGCCTCTAACAAGGTGTCCCTAAGGTGGATCCCCGGGCACTCGGGCCACCCCGGCAACGAGCTGGCCGATCGCCTGGCAAAGGCTGCCTCGACCGGTTCTTTTACTGGTCCCCTGCCCGTGGCCCCCACCGCCGTTGTCACTACTCGAATCAACCAGTGGGTGGCTTCAAGGCACACGGAGAGGTGGGCTAACACCCCCGACTGCCGGCAATCTCGCGTGGCTGTCCCCTGTCCTTCCTCCGCCCTGCGCAGGGCCCTGCTTGGTCTCAACCGCAGGGACATCAGGGCGGTGACAATGGCCCTCCTCGGCCCAAACCCAGACCTCTCCGACGTTTTTAGGCCTGAGAATCTCTGCCAGCTCGTCCGCTACCTGAGGGCTACCGAGCAAGCGACAATCCACCTCCTGGAAAGGAACCGCGCTGCGGACACCGGCACCACCGGATCAACAGCTGCCCGTGGTCGCCAGGGGTTAGCAAAATGGGTGGCAACGCCTCCTCGCTGCATCCGGATGCACGGAGCCCCCTGTAGCTGAGTCAAGTAAGTCAAGACTTCACCTGGATCCGGGTTGGTTCCGGTCAATCGACCCACAGCACACCAGGATCCGAGATGGTTCCGATCAATCGACCCACAGCACACCTGGATCCGAGATGGTTCGAGTCAATCGACCCACAGCACACCTGGATCCGAGATGGTTCCGGTCAATCGACCCACAGCACACCTGGATCTGAGATGGTTCGAGTCAATCGACCCACAGCACACCTGGATCCGAGATGGTTCCGGTCAATCGACCCACAGCACACCTGGATCCGAGATGGTTCCGGTCAATCGACCCACAGCACACCTGGATCCGAGATGGTTCGAGTCAATCGACCCACAGCACACCTGGATCCGAGATGGTTCCGGTCAATCGACCCACAGCACACCTGGATCCGAGATGGTTCCGGTCAATCGACCCACAGCACACCTGGATCCGAGATGGTTCGAGTCAATCGACCCACAGCACACCTGGATCCGAGATGGTTCCGGTCAATCGACCCACAGCACACCTGGATCCGAGATGGTTCCGGTCAATCGACCCACAGCACACCTGGATCCGGGTCAAGTCCAGTCTTAACGAGCTCAAATTTTTCTGCAAACAAATTCCAGATGCTGGTTATCGATTAAGGAAGCACTAAACAGTGGCTATGATAATTTATTCGGGTGTTGGTTTTCCGATCCGTAGTTTTGAGTTCTACAATGGCGGTCTAGCGTGTTTCAATGTAAACTCGTCATTTTAGCTGTCAAAAGGATGACGACGGCTTAGGTGGAAAAAGTTGTTCGAATATTTAGTATAGCATTGAATATTTATTAATGAAATGCTTTTAAAATAAGGTGTTTCAAGGGTGCTTTAATTTCCTATCCTAATTAAACCCTGTTACAAGTCCTAAATGTACTTTCCCGCTCTCCTTCCGTGTTTGGGGGAGACGAATTCAGATTATCGTTATAAAATCAGCTAGAAACTTAAATGGGTGCTTCGGTTCCCAAAAGCTTGCTATCGGAACACCTGTTGGAAAAAGTTTGAGGTAATTAGATTATGTAGATTGGGGGGAGGGGTTCAATTACATGTATTAAATTTCATACGTGCATAGCTTGGGTCCCGGAAACAAACACTTGTACGATGTATATCAAAATTGCTGCATTGTCCAGTTGTCACGGCTGCCTTCCCGATCCTCCCCTAGCATTATACGGATCCTCCTCGTTCGACATCGCCATCAGCTCTTCGGCCACTTTCTCCAGCAAGCAGCGGAGCGAGCCCGCGTCGCGTCTGTCAGCCTGGAAGCTGGCCACCCGCTGCGCCAGCATCTCCTGGTACAATGGGTGCTTGACGCTTGAGCCTTCATCCGTTGAGCTGCTGGCGCTGCTCCTGGCCAGCAGTTGCATGTTGATGCTGAACAAGTCCGTGATGACGTTGCGGAAGGTTTCGTAATTGATCTCGCTGCCAGTTTTTGAGGCGTTTGTCAGCCTGGCCAGCAGGAAGCTCATGTCCCTGCGGCACTGCGGGCCAGCGAATGCGGGCGATGCGTGTTAACGGATAGTGAATTCTGTTTGATGCGCATGCGGAGACAACACTGACCAAACAGTTAGTGAATTCTGTTTGATGCGCATGCGGAGACAACACTGACCAAACAGTTAGTGAATTCTGTTTGATGTGCATGCGGAGACAACACTGACCAAACAGTTAGTGAATTCTGTGACGTAAGTTAAAAACGTTAAGAACTGATAGTGTAAAGCTCATGAGACATGTGCTGCGGTCGAATACGCCGAATTCCCATGAGCAAAACAGGTAATTCTATGTGTAATACAGTTGCATCACTCACAGCCTGCGGCAGCATCACCGAGATCGCCTGGCACAGGACCCTTGGGGAAATTCTACCCGACTCCTCCTGGACAAAGTGGTTGTAGAACTCAAAGATGTCGTCTCCAACGTTGTAGCCGTACGACTCGTCGTAGTCCTCAAGAATGGCGAAGAACTTCGCCTTGCTCAGGCCGCCGTCCTCGCCGTACTGCAGCAGGTATCGATTCTCAAAGTGCAGCAGGTGCTCCGTGCTCACCGGGTCGCCGAACAGCAGGCTGAAGAGGCTCCGCAGCTCGGCGGCGTTCAACTTCTTGTCCTTGTCGGCATCCAGCTGGTCAAAGATCACCGAGAACTGGCGCCGGTCCTGCCCGAGCAGCAGCGACTCGGCGTTGGGCAGCAGCGGGTTTGCCGGCGAGGCGGCGATCAATTGGATAATGTCCTTCAGCACTGCGGGGCGGGGTGGCAGGTGCAGCTGGACTCGTTCTGTTGGAGCCTTGCAGATGGGAAGGTTAGTGCTAAATATCTCCGTCTGTCTGTCTGTCTGTCTGTCTGTCTGTCTGTCTGTCTGTCTGTCTGTCTGTCTGTCTGTCTGTCTGTGTGTCTGTCTGTCTGTCTGTGTGTCTGTCTGTCTGTCTGTGTGTCTGTCTGTCTGTCTGTGTGTCTGTCTGTCTGTCTGTCTGTCTGTCTGTCTGTCTGTCTGTCTGTCTGTCTGTCTGTCTGTCTGTCTGTCTGTCTGTCTGTCTGTCTGTCTGTCTGTCTGTCTGTCTGTCTGTCTGTCTGTCTGTCTGTCTGTCTGTCTGTCTGTCTGTCTGTCTGTCTGTCTGTCTGTCTGTCTGTCTGTCTGTTGTTTCTCTTCGTCTTCCTTCACTGAATTTCACATGCCAATCCTTTAAATAGAAACAGGCAAGATGATTCCAGTTGGCACTCACTTGGTTTTGCAGGTGTTTTTCAACGTGGCAAAAAATTTTTGGCTGCAAAAATTAACCAGATTTCGTGTATTTTCGCATAAAGCCGCACAATTTATTGTGGCAATTTTCAGTATTGCCAGACAAAAAGCAGTGAATTTCCATAGACTTTCTAACTTTTTCCATAGCAAATAAAAAGCTTTGTCTGAATCCTGCAGAGGAAGCCTAGCTGTAGTAGTCTCTTAAATTTGCTTACAAGTCACCCCACTAAAAAAATTTGCAGCGACGACATGGTGACGACTAGAACGACAGGGTAGAAGACGACAGCCTTGTCGATTTTGACTCGATCAAACAAAGCCTTACTAAGTATTATACCAGGTACATCGAATCGCTTCGCTTGTATTTGACTAGAAATTGCAGCAAATTCAAATTAATTGTAAGATTTGTATGGAATTGTAACCTAAGAAAAAATGAAATTAAAAAAACCGTCAATTTGGTTTGCGTGAAATGAACCGGAAATAATTATTCTCATGATTGTTACTGGTAAATTAGTCATAAGAATATAAATAAGAAACAATGAAACAATTTATGCCAGATGAAGTTGTGTTACTTCTTAGTGCTTTAGTCAATTGAATTAGGCTCACATTTTGCTACTTATGCGCTACTTTCTTTAAGTCAGTAGTATCATGCGAATGCGCGCTTCTGAATCCGCAGAGCTGCCTGCTTTCTGGCTGCTTTTGATTAGTCGAGACGATATGGTAACGACAAGAGACGACAAGCGACGACTTTTCGTCATCATCCTGTCGTCGCAGCTAAAGTGTTTCCCAGCGGGACACTTTTTAGCCATAGACTAAATTAGTTAAAAAACACCTTTGAACACATTTTCGCTATTTTTGTCTCAAATCCCGATGAAAAAATAAAAAGCCTCAAAATATTCTCAAAACTGTATTTATCTTCCAAACCTGCCTGCAAAAAGTAAGTTAACGATCCTCAAAATAAAGCTACGTGTGCTGCTAGGAAGTCAGGAGGCGCTCAGCCCAGGTCAATGTCAACCAAAAAATCTTCTTTTCTTGGTCGCCTCCTCTGTTTTTTGAAGCGTCTCAACGAGAGCCGGCGGCGGCACAGGCTGAGGGTTGGGCGGAGGCATCTTGCCCTTGCGAAAGAAGCCCTTCTTGGCCTGCGCCTCCCTGGCCGCCCGCTCGGCCGCTCGCTGGGCCGCCTTCGCCTTGTCGGCCGCGTCCGCCAGGTCCTCCGCGCGCCGCGCCTCCTGCGCCTTCATGGTCTTCTGGGCCCACTTGGGAATTTCCTTGCCCTTGGCTTCGGCCTTGGCAACGGCTTGGGCCAGTTTGATCTCCTGCTTCTTGGTCTGCTTGATCTGCTTTTCGATGCCCTCCAGGTACTTGATCTCACTGCGCAGCCGGTCTCTGGGGCGCGATGGTTTGTAGAGGGCCGGGTATCGTGGCTGACAGACAGACAGACAGACAGACAGACAGACAGACAGACAGACAGACAGACAGACAGACAGACAGACAGACAGACAGACAGACAGACAGACAGACAGACAGACAGACAGACAGACACACAGACAGACAGACACACAGACACACAGACACACAGACACACAGACACACAGACAGACAGACAGACAGACAGACAGACACACAGACACACAGACAGACAGACAGACAGACAGACAGACACACAGACACACAGACAGACAGACACACAGACACACAGACAGACACACAGACAGACAGACAGACAGACAGACAGACAGACACACAGACAGACAGACAGACAGACAGACACACAGACACACAGACAGACAGACACACAGACACACAGACAGACACACAGACAGACAGACAGACACTAATATATAAAGTGCTCTTACACTCCGACATTCTCCATGATGACGCCGCCCCGGCTCAATCCCAGCTTCTGGCCGAGCGGCTGCGTCTCCCCGGCCAGGTATTTGGCTTTCTTGGCCTGGTGCTGGGCCTGCGCTGCGGCCCGGCCTACGAAGACCGACTTGACCGCTGCGTGACGGAGCGGATGGGGTCTGGCGTTGCGGAATTCTTGAATTTTTGCTACTCTTTTTACAAAAGTTCTGGTTGACCAATTCTCATGAGAGTGTGACTGTGTTTAGCGCACACAGATGTGTGTTTGAGCTACGAGGAAATGTGTTTAATCTATTAAGAAGTGTGCCTAAGCTTCGAGGATATGTGCTTAAGTCAAGAGGAAAATGCGTTTAATCTACGAGGAACTGTGCACTTAAGCTACGAGGAAATGTGTTTAAGCTACGAGGAAATGTGTTTAATTTACGAAGAAATGTGTTTACTCTACGAGGAGATGTGTTTCCGCCGCCATAAAGGACCAAAAACATGTACTGTGCATGAGCTTCTTTGCTAAGGACTCACCTTTAGGACTGCAGGCCTGGGCGCAGGCGGTCATTAGCAAAAGTGTCAGAGCGCGTGTTACAGAACTTGACTTCGGCATCACACTGGCCGACCGCTGAGTCTGATTAGAGCGCTTCAACTTCTGAAAGCATCTTCTATTGGGAAAAATTTTTTGCTGCACTTTTAGCTTTGAAACTGTTGGTTTTATCGCATTTTATCGGTGAATTTCAAGAGACTTTCTGGACACTTTGGACCATAGACATTACGCTGTGACCTCATGATCACTCGAGCATCCCTCACAGAAACCGTAGAACCCATTGCTACATTCGGCTTCTGATCTCCCCTACCGACACCTACATCCGGTATCTGATCTTACTTGCTCTACCCCTACCGATAATTTTAACCGGTGCAACAGAGTGGTGACAGGGTGGTGACAGGGTGTGACAGGGTGGTGACAGGGTGGTGACAGGGTGGTGACAGGGTGGTGACAGGGTGGTGACATGGTGGTGATAGGGAGGTGACAGGGTGGTGACAGGGTGTTGATAGGGTGGTGACAGGGTGTTGATAGGTTGGTGACATGCTCGCTGAAGTCATTTTCAAAGCAACACATCGAATTTGCGTTCATAAGTTCATGACTTTATGAGTGAGTGAGTGAGTGAGTGAGTGAGTGAGTGAGTGAGTGAGTGAGTGAGTGAGTGAGTGAGTGAGTGAGTGAGTGAGTGAGTGAGTGAGTGAGTGAGTGAGTGAGTGAGTGAGTGAGTGAGTAAGTGATTGAGTGAGTGAGTGAGTGAGTGAGTGAGTGAGTGAGTGAGTGATTGAGTGAGTGAGTGAGTGAGTGAGTGAGTGAGTGAGTGAGTGAGTGAGTGAGTGAGTGAGTGAGTGAGTGAGTGAGTGAGTGAGTGATTGAGTGAGTGAGTGAGTGAGTGAGTGAGTGAGTGAGTGAGCACTGGTGACACATCGTATAGTGAAGAGTCAAACACAGATTACCAGTCTGCTTCGAATTGAATCGATTTTCAGCTCAAAAAGCCACTTGAATCTTTTTGTTTATTGTTAAATTTTAAATAACTTTGTATCGATACTGCGCTCATAGAAATCTCTTCAGCTCAATGCTGATTTACCGTAAATGGTGAAAATTATTTGAAAGCAAAGGTTTTAAGCTAACCTAGCCAATGTCTCGTGCCTGCGGAAAAACAAAGGGCATGCGACTCATGCTGAAGAGAAAAGAAATGCTCATGGAGAAATCACTAAACATGCTATCATTGTCACAATGAAATTCTCCCCGATCCCCTAAGCGGCGCCAGCGATTGCCTTCACTGCGACCGTCTCTGTGGCTTCCGTCTTCTGCTTTCCTGATCCAGACTGAGGCCTCGGCTTCGGTTCATCTTCCGGTTTTGTCATCGAGGGTTTTAAGGCCTCTCTGCAGAAATTGAAATAAACAGTCTTTGTTATAATTTCACTACTGCAGAAAGGTGAGTCAGTGCTGTGTCAGAGCAAGGAGTAATGTGCTTCAGAGCCGGGAACTAGGGTGTCAGAGCCGGGAACCAGGTGTGTCAGAACTGGGAACCAGGTGTGTCAGAGCCGGGAACCAGGTGTGTCAGAGCCGGGAACCAGGTGTGTCAGAGCCAGGAACCAGGTGTGTCAGAGCCGGGAACCAGGTGTGTCAGAGCCGAGAAGCAGCTCCCTCTCCTACCGTGATAGAACCGCTTTGCCGGCGTCAGGCGTTCCTGACCCCGCAGTTCCGGGAGCCGTGGGCACGGCAGCGTCCTCTGTCGCGAGTTGCTCCACTTTTTCCGCGGAAGTCGCCGCCGCGGCCTGCACAGATGAAGGCCGATTGACTCTGGTCGAAGTTCTACCGGCAGTGGCTGCTGTGGAGAGCATTGGGACGGGGTGGATTGCTGCTGCACGATTTGAATTTTCAATATTTTTTAAAGAATCTTCAGGAGCACAGTTTAATTTTGAAATCCGGGGCCTGAGAATTTTGGACTTCTTGAACTTTAGGTATATAAATAAAATAGTTCATGTTTGATAGGATCATAGCTTTGTCTCCGTGGGGGACTAGGAGTGCTGAATTTGAATTTAATTTAAGCTTCATTTAAATGTAGCTTCAACCCAAATACATTACACTCTCCACGGTTTACACCCCATGTAACTCAGAAATAAAAAAAAATCAACTCAAGAAGCCAATAGTATTTGATGTATACCACCTTAAGCAGGAGTCGGGAAAATTTTATCCTTCAGTTCAGGGCCAGATAGAATATATAGAATATAGGACCCTCCGAGGGCCAGAGTAGAGAGGCTTAGCGGGCTGCATGTGGTCCTAGGGCTGGAGTTTGCCGACCCCTGACCTAAAGCTTCACAAGGCTGGGATTCTGGCCCATCACTTTGGCGGTTTTAAGATTGTGGAACCAAGGTGTTGGCTGCCCTGAAGCTGAGGAAGGACTGTGTCAGCTTACCAGTGCCGCCGCTCTTGCAGGCAGAACCGCCCCGACTCAGCAGGAGCAGCAGAGGCAGGAGAACAAAGGAATTGAAAGCAGTGGCACGCATTTGCAGCACTTCGAAATAAATGATTTCTAAATTTGCTTTACACGTACGAGTTAATGGGTTTCTCTTCAAGACAGCCAGCAAGCACAAGAAAGTCACAGGCCCATAGACAGTTTAGAATTACTCGAAGCAATTTCTGGAAGTTGCTGCAGCTGACTGGTTTTATGAAAATGTTTTAAAAAGTACATCCTTTCCCTCATTTGCTATCAGCGCGACTGCTCAACAAAAATACTCGTATAATAATAGAAGGTACGAAACGGGTCTCAGCATGCGGGCTAGCTGGATTCTAGCTCTGGCAACTGGTCTGGCTTGCTTTGGCTGCAACTTGCACGGCGGGGACTGCTGTATGGCTGGTGAGTCAAGGGGTTAGTTAGTTAGTTAGTTAGTTAGTTAGTTAGTTAGTTAGTTAGTTAGTTAGTTAGTTAGTTAGTTAGTTAGTTAGTTAGTTAGTTAGTTAGTTAGTTAGTTAGTTAGTTAGTTAGTTAGTTAGTTAGTTAGTTAGTTAGTTAGTTAGTTAGTTAGTTAGTTAGTTAGTTAGTTAGTTAGTTAGTTAGTTAGTTAGTTAGTTAGTTAGTTAGTTAGTTAGTTAGTTAGTTAGTTAGTTAGTTAGTTAGTTAGTTAGTTAGTTAGTTAGATAGTTAGTTAGTTAGTTAGTTAGTTAGTTAGTTAGTTAGTTAGTTAGTTAGTTAGTTAGTTAGTTAGTTAGTTAGTCAGTTAGTTAGTTAGTTAGTTAGTTAGTTAGTTAGTTAGTTAGTTAGTTAGTTAGTTAGTTAGTTAGTTAGTTAGTTAGTTAGTTAGTTAGTTAGTTAGTTAGTTAGTTAGTTAGTTAGTTAGTTAGTTAGTTAGTTAGTTAGTTAGTTAGTTAGTTAGTTAGTTAGTTAGTTAGTTAGTTAGTTAGTTAGTTAGTTAGTTAGTTAGTTAGTTAGTTAGTTAGTTAGTTAGTTAGTTAGTTAGTTAGTTAGTTAGTTAGTTAGTTAGTTAGTTAGTTAGTTAGTTAGTTAGTTAGTTAGTTAGTTAGTTAGTTAGTTAGTTAGTTAGTTAGTTAGTTAGTTAGTTAGAGCATGCACACGCTTCATTGAATGTAAAGAGGTCAGCGGTCTTTACTTTCGTATTTCATCATTCATCAACAATCCATGCAGGGCTGA
This sequence comes from Macrostomum lignano, assembly GCA_002269645.1. Taxonomy (NCBI): domain Eukaryota; kingdom Metazoa; phylum Platyhelminthes; family Macrostomidae; genus Macrostomum; species Macrostomum lignano. The sequence goes on from NIVC01000249.1 coordinate 66,703, forward strand.
AGGCAGTCGTTCGAGGACGGAAGCGAATGGACCCGAACGTCCGGGACACCATCTTGGCAACGAAGGAGTTGGCTGGCAAGACGCCGCGAAAGAAGCTGGCTAGGGCGGGCATTGAGATGGACACAATTGATGCGTGAGCTTGGCCTTGGGTCTCCGACTTCTGTAGACATCACCCTGATTCCTGTAGACATGACAATGATTCCTGTAGACATCACCCTGATTCCTGTAGACATGACAATGATTCCTGTAGACATCACCCTGATTCCTGTAGACATGACAATGATTCCTGTAGACATGACAATGATTCCTGTAGACATGACAATGATTCCTGTAGACATGACAATGATTCCTGTAGACATGACAATGATTCCCTTAGACATGACAATGATTGCTGTAGACATGACAATGATTCCTGTAGACATGACAATGATTCCTGTAGACATGACAATGATTCCTGTAGACATCACCCTGATTCCTGTAGACATGACAATGATTCCTGTAGACATGACAATGATTCCTGTAGACATGACAATGATTCCCTTAGACATGACAATGATTCCTGTAGACATGACAATGATTCCTGTAGACATGACAATGATTCCTGTAGACATGACAATGATTCCTGTAGACATCACCCTGATTCCTGTAGACATGACAATGATTGCTGTAGACATGACAATGATTGCTGTAGACATGACAATGATTGCTGTAGACATGACAATGATTGCTGTAGACATGACAATGATTTCTGTAGACATGACAATGATTGCTGTAGACATGACAATGATTGCTGTAGACATGACAATGATTGCTGTAGACATGACAATGATTGCTGTAGACATGACAATGATTGCTGTAGACATGACAATGATTGCTGTAGACATGACAATGATTGCTGTAGACATGACAATGATTCCTGTAGACATGACAATGATTGCTGTAGACATTACAATGATTGCTGTAGACATGACAATGATTGCTGTAGACATGAAAATGATTGCTGTAGACATGACAATGATTGCTGTAGACATGACAATGATTGCTGTAGACATGACAATGATTTCTGTAGACATGACAATGATTGCTGTAGACATGACAATGATTGCTGTAGACATGACAATGATTGCTGTAGACATGACAATGATTGCTGTAGACATGACAATGATTGCTGTAGACATTACAATGATTGCTGTAGACATGACAATGATTGCTGTAGACATGACAATGATTGCTGTAGACATGACAATGATTGCTGTAGACATGACAATGATTGCTGTAGACATGACAATGATTGCTGTAGACATTACAATGATTGCTGTAGACATGACAATGATTGCTGTAGACATGACAATGATTGCTGTAGACATGACAATGATTGCTGTAGACATGACAATGATTGCTGTAGACATTACTCTTTGATGATATAAAATGTGCAAAATCCTCTTAGTTGAGAGTAATGCCAAATGATCAGTAATCAGCTTTCATTTTCTGAATTACTTTTGCCATTATAATGCACAGTTACTACTGTGAGTATTTAGTCTGTGCCTTTTCAACTGAATTCCAGAAAGAGCCTCCGTGACGAGATCGTCTACCTCAAGCACATGAAGCGCACTCTCAAGAAGCAGCAACGGAGGGAGTTCAAGAAGGCCAAGAGGCTGGAGAAGCAGCAGCAGAAAGAGTTCAAAAAGATGTTTGACACCCAGCCAGGACCCTAGCTTTGTCCCAACTGGAAGAGAAAACTCAAGAAAAATGCATGCCAAGGACTAGGCAGTTTCTTTTGGTTGTTGCAGAAATTGTATTCTGTAGATTTAATATCTTCTGTTTCATAACAATTCTCTGTTTTTCGCGCACCTTTCTCAGCTGAAAAGGCAGAGTGGCACACTGTATGACCTAGATTCCATTGCATTATTTATAAGTGCCCCTGCTTGCTTGTTAAAAACACTTCATTCAAAAATAAAAGTGTCTCATTTTTAGAACATTAGAATTTTTAACTTCATTGGATAGCTCCGATTTTTTTCCGCTCAAGTAGCGGCACTGCTCAAGTAGCGGCACTGCTCAAGTAGCGGCACTGCTCAAGTAGCGGCACTGCTCAAGTAGCGGCACTGCTCAAGTAGCGGCACTGCTCAAGTAGCGGCACTGCTCAAGTAGCGACACTGCTCAAGTAGCGGCACTGCTCATGTAGCGGCACTGCTCAAGTAGCGGCACTGCTCAAGTAGCGGCACTGCTCAAGTAGCGGCACTGCTCAAGTAGCGGCACTGCTCAAGTAGCGGCAAAGTCCAGAATCGAGTAGATGTTGGCTCACTTGTGTCTTGGCAAGATTTGGCAAAACTTCGGCAAATAAGCAAATCTTATGAGCTAAAAAATCTTTTAATCTCCGCATTGTGTAAGATCACTCGTTGTTAAAGTCTCCGGCAAGTCTTTAAAGTTCACAAATGCAATCAGTTTTTAAACACAATAAAGTGGATCCATAAAAATAGAAGGCAAAATTCTCAACCAATCAGAGAGCGGGAAGCTCGCAGACGAGCTCCTATTGGTCGAGACGCCAGTTTAGAAATGCCTTGCCAGTGCAATCGGGTTGACTTTATTTAGCGGTTGAATCGGTCAGCTGGTCTGTTAAGTCATCAGGGCCAGCTGGAATGCCTTCATACTTTGGCGCACTTCAAGTGAGTTGTCTGCTTCAACTGATGCAGCCCCTGCTGTTGCTGCCGCTTTTGTTGCAGAATTTGCTTCTGCTGGCTTCCGCATTGCGGGCGGACGGGCTGGAGCCCGGCCTGCCTGACGGACATTCGGGCGTCATCCGGGTGGACCTGGAGAAGCTGAACCACTATAAAGGTGAGCTGCAAGTTCTGGAGGTACTGGGAGGCAGCGGGGAGGGGTCAACAGGGGAGGCAGCAGGGGGGTCAACAGGGGAGGCAGCAGGGGGGTCAACAGGGGAGGCAGCAGGGGGGTCAACAGGGGAGGCAGCAGGGGGGTCAACAGGGGAGGCAGCAGGGGGTCAACAGGGGAGGCAGCAGGGGGTCAACAGGGGAGGCAGCAGGGGGTCAACAGGGGAGGCAGCAGGGGGGTCAACAGGGGAGGCCGCAGGAGGGTCAACAGCGGAGGCAGCAGGGGGTCGCTCCATCACGGATACTGACTGTCCACCCCGGCAAGCGCAGCGCTGATTCGGCAGGTGAGCCGGCTGCCTCAGCTGTCCAGCTGTCCGGTCGGTGGCGGCCAGCGGCTTCTACGCTGTCCGGATCGGACGCGAATTTTCGTCCGGTCTGCCGGCGACGATGCGAACGGCTGCAGAGGCGGCGCCAACGCCACGGGGCGTCCGCTTGAAGATGGCCGCGGCGTCTCGGGCTGCGTCGTCTCCAGGGCTCTGCAGGTGAGCGAATAGGGGATCCGGGAATCTTGGAGCTCGGCGGTGGCCCAGCAACTGGGGATCTGGGAGGCTGGCCCAGCAACTGGGGATCCGGGAATCTTGGAGGTCGGTGTTGGCCCAGCAACTGGGGATCCGGGAATCTTGGAGGTCGGTGTTGGCCCAGCAACTGGGGATCCGGGAATCTTGGAGGTCGGTGTTGGCCCAGCAACTGGGGATCCGGGAATCTTGGAGGTCGGCGGTGGCCCAGCAACTGGGGATCCGGGAATCTTGGAGGTCGGCGGTGGCCCAGCAACTGGGGATCCGGAAGGCTGGCTCAGCAACTGAGGATCCGGGAGGCTGGCTCAGCAACTTGAGGATCTGGGAGGCTGGCGGCTCAGCAACTAAGGATCTGGGAGCTGGCTCAGCAACTGGGGATCTGGGAGGCTGGCCCAGCAACTGGGGATCCGGGAAGCTGGCTCAGAAACTGAGGATCTGGGAGGTTGGCCCAGCAACTGAGGATCTGGGAGGCTGGCCCAGCAACTGAGGATCTGAGAGGCTGGCCCAGCAACTGAGGATCTGAGAGGTTGGCCCAGCAACTGGATTTGGGAGGCTGGCCCAGCAGCTGAGGATATGAGAGGGCGGTGGTGCGCCCAAAAGCTTCTGTCTTCATCAGTTCTTTTCCCCATCCATTTTCTCGTCAATAGAATTGCCTGCCAATAAATCTATAATGAATGGTTGTTTGTGCAGGTTTGCGCTGTTTGCCGCTCGAGAGCGCCCAGCAACACAGGTGCGAAACTTCGCGCTTCGTAGATGAGTCCTCAGGGATTCGGGTGTGGCTATGGTGAGGCTATAAAAGGCTTGGTGAGGCTATAAAAGGCTTGGTGAGGCTATAAAAGGCTTGAGGGTCCGGCTCTTGAAATCCTAAATGGAAAGAAAAATTAATAGAGCAGCTCTCCGCTTCTGTCTTTGTCGGCTTTGCAAAAATGCAAAAATTACAGTTGAGGGGGTTTTTATCTTCTAATAGTGCAATCTGCTTTCGAAACTCGAATAGTTTTATCGCTTGTTTTTTGTCTTCCTGTAAAAATTTTCTTACAAAGTTTTCTACCATGCTTCTCATAACTGAGTTTGTTTTTTTCAAACTTCATATCGCTCGTAATAAATCGTTGCGCGAAAACTCAGGCTAAGTCGGAGAATTTTGTGAGAATATTTCTCATCGCTACAGGCTGTGGGCGGTCAAGCCATTTCCATTCTCAATGCATTTTTATTCTCTCCAAGCGCATTGGCGCATGGCGCTTTCCACTGTGGCTTCTTGGGTGCGTTAAAGTGCGCTTGTTGAAAATTTTTGAGTGAACATTCTTCTGACTTGAGGCAGGTGGTCTAGTGCTGAGTCGGAGCTCAATTATGCTGAGTCGGAGTTCATTTGTGCTGAGTCGGAGCTCATTTGTGCTGAGTCGGAGCTCATTTGTTCTGTGTCGGAGCTCATTTGTGCTGTGTCGGAGCTCATTTGTGCTGAGTCGGAGCTCATTTGTGCTGAGTCGGAGTTCATTTGTGCTGAATTGGATTTCATTTGTGCTGAATTGGATTTCATTTGTGCTGAGTCGGAGCTCATTTGTGCTGAGTCGGAGCTCATTTGTGCTGAGTCGGAGTTCATTTGTGCTGAATTGGATTTCATTTGTGCTGAATTGGATTTCATTTGTGCTGAGTCGGAGCTCATTTGTGCTGAGTCGGAGCTCATTTGTGCTGAGTCGGAGTTCATTTGTGCTGAATTGGATTTCATTTGTGCTGAATTGGATTTCATTTGTGCTGAGTCGGAGCTCATTTGTGCTGAGTCGGAGTTCATTTGTGCTGAATTGGATTTCATTTGTGCTGAATTGGATTTCATTTGTGCTGAGTCGGAGCTCATTTGTTCTGTGTCGGAGTTCATTTGTGCTAAGTCGGAGCTCATTTGTGCTGAGTCGGAGTTCATTTGTGCTGAATTGGATTTCATTTGTGCTGAATTGGATATCATTTGTGCTGAGTCGGAGCTCATTTGTGCTATTTTGGGAAGAAGTTTCGAACTCTCATCCTTCCTGAGAGCTCGCTAAGTTGTACTTCGATATCGCCATGCCTTTATTCTGAGCTCAGGAAAATTTCCAGATCATCCACTGAGGCACTGCTTTGAGCAGTGGCGGCGGCCGCGGCGGCGGCTGCTGGGCTTTGAGTCGCGGCCCCAATCTGCCCTCATTACTCATGCATTGCGCCGGGTTCCGCATGCGCACTGTTAGAGAGGGAGGGAGGGCGATGCACAGCATTGAAGATAAGAATCTGCAACTACAAGCGCTGGGTGCGCAGAGAGAGAGAGAGAGGCGCTTATGACCGGGCAAAGCGCCTCTCTGGCTCTGTTAGACTGCCGGCGTCTCCTCCCGCCAGCCCGTCCGACCGTCTGTTTGGCCAAGGAGACCCGGATGCAGAACCTGGACTGGCCAACTCGTCGCTGAAGTCCGCCATTTTCAGTAAAATCTCAATAGGCTGACTGCTGCAGGTAGCTTTCGAGTTTCGAGCTTTCGAACTCCTATCAACACTAACTCAAAGGCTATCGCTCTAGATCGCGTATATTTTTTACGCGAGGTCAGGAGAGCCCTGACTCTCCAGGTTCCGGCTCTGAGACCTCCTGGGTCCATGCATCGCGCCGGGAGGGGGGCTGTGCTGGGGTGCAGGGCCCGTGGAGCTTCCCCCCTGGCCTCCAACCCCAACTGCTGCCCCCAGCTCCCCTGGCGCCAATATCTGATCGGCTCTGGCGCAGCTCGCCGAGCAGCAAAATGTTCCGCTAGAAGGAACAGTATAGACAATTCACGGAGCTTCAAAAGCTTTGGCGAGGGCTGGGGTGGAAGAGAAACTACTCGGAGTATGCGTTTCATATCTGCCGTCCGGTTGAGCATGAGCTTGCGTGTTGGGTGCCGCGGACCCCTGCCGCTCACGCTTTTATGAGTCTAACCCCCTAAATTTACTGCCGGGCCTTGAGCTGGAGGGTTGGAAATGTCTGTTTGAGAACTTTTTGTTTCTTAACCGGTTTTGAACTTCTTGACAGCGCTTGGGCATGTGGTTCCATCCCTCCTAGTGGCGTATGCAGAGGGTGCAGGGGGGGGGGTGGCCCCCCAATCGCCCCCGCAAGAACCTTGCGCTCCTCAAAAAACTGAATGAAAAAAATGAAAAAAAATATGACAGGAGCTCAACTTTTCGCCAACTCTTAGAGACCTGGATGACAGGGGGCGGCGCGACCACCAAGAGGCAGGGGCGCCAACCTAAGAGACAGGGGCGCCAACCTAAGAGACAGGGGCGCCCACCTCATAGACAGGGGCGCCCACCTCATAGACAGGGGCGCCCACCTCATAGACAGGGGCGCCCACCTCATAGACAGGGGCGCCCACCTCATAGACAGGGGCGCCCACCTAAGAGACAGGGGCGCCCACCTAAGAGACAGGGGCGCCCACCTAAGAGACAGGGGCGCCCACCTAAGAGACAGGGGCGCCCACCTAAGAGACAGGGACCCCAACCAAAGAGACAGGGGCGCCAACCTAAGAGACAGGGGCGCCAACCTAAGAGACAGGGGCGCCCACCTAAGAGACAGGGGCGCCAACCTAAGAGACAGGGGCGCCCACCTCATAGACAGGGGCGCCCACCTAAGAGACAGGGGCGCCAACCTAAGAGACAGGGGCGCCCACCTCATAGACAGGGGCGCCCACCTAAGAGACAGGGGCGCCCACCTAAGAGACAGGGGCACCAACCTAAGAGACAGGGGCGCCCACCTCATAGACAGGGGCGCCCACCTAAGAGACAGGGGCGCCCACCTCATAGACAGGGGCGCCAACCAAGACAGCGAATATTGGCATCTCTTATGGTTGCTGCCGCTCCAATAAAAACTCCTTGCGCATATCTGCCTCTCTTTCACATCTTAAGCCATTTCATTCATCCCACTCCATCTACTCTTCCTGATTCGCAGCTAGAAATTCTTTCTCTGCTACAAACACACAATAATCATTCAGAACTGTCTTATATAGATTGTATTGGTAGGCAAGAATCAGTCAAGCTAGCAAGATTATTCGTATCAAAATGATGAATTGCTCAATACTCAGGACTAGGGTAAGGATTAAAGGCTGACCCGTGAATATTTTCCCATCGGAGGTCAAATTAAATCTCTTCAATTTTACAACGCAAACTTCAAAGCGCCCCCGCCCTCCCCCCGGTTTGTAAAACAAGTTAATTGTTCGGGCAGCTCACAGGCCAATAAATATCCATTAGGCAGTCATTTGGCAGTGATAAAACCGTCTGCTCTGTCCCCGGATGTGGATTTTCAATAAAAATTGATCCCATAACTGTTGGAGCAGGCAAACTCTGCTCACTGTAAAAGCTATCGTGTAAAACAACATTTTTGCAGAAGTTATAACTGCCGTAGCCGACTGCTTTCCGGGTCACACTTGGCTGCAACCAATTGCTGCAACAGCACCTGCTTTGACCTTCTGCTACTGAAGATAAACTAAACTATATAGCCAAGCAATTCACAATGCAGCAGATTTGCTTAGTCATATTCCAACGAGCCGGGATTTTTCAATAGGGGAAGAAAGAAATTGTGCACAAAATAAGTTTGTTCTGCGCACAGAAAATAATGGCTCACCACTTCTGCTGCTGCAGCCGCTCTGCAACAGGAAAGAAATCCGAGAGGCAGATAATGGGAGAGGGCGATGGTCACTAAGGCCTGTTGGTGCAGGCACAAACATTTTGATGGCAAGCAGGTGACCAGTACGCGTACGGGGGGCGGGCGAGGCTGGAAAGAATTTCCCACAGACAAATTGGCGTCGGGATTCCGAATTGGGAAGAGATGGATGGGAGTTGCGCTCTCCACCCTAACTGAATTGAGGTCAACAGGGGCAACAAGCTGACTGAATATCAGTTTTGTCCGTCTGGGGAGAGTGGGTGCTGGGGAGAGTGGGTGTTGGGGAGAGTGGGTGTTGGGGAGAGTGAGTGTTGGGGAGAGTGGGTGTTGGGGAGAGTGGGTGTTGGGAGAGTGGGTGTTGGGGAGAGTGAGTGTTGGGGAGAGTGGGTGTTGGGGAGAGTGGGTGTTGGGAGAGTGGGTGTTGGGGAGAGTGGGTGTTGGGGAGAGTGGGTGTTGGGAGAGTGGGTGTTGGGAGAGTGGGTGTTGGGGAGAGTGGGTGTTGGGAGAGTGGGTGTTGGGAGAGTGGGTGTTGGGGAGAGTGGGTGTTGGGAGAGTGGGTGTTGGGAGAGTGGGTGTTGGGAGAGTGGGTGTTGGGAGAGTGGGTGTTGGGAGAGTGGGTGTTGGGAGAGTGGGTGTTGGGGAGAGTGGGTGTTGGGAGAGTGGGTGTTGGGAGAGTGTGTGTTGGGGAGAGTTGGTGTTGGGGAGAGTGGGTGCTAGGGAGAGTGGGTGCTGGGGAGAGTGGGTGTTGGGGAGAGTGGGTGTTGGGGAGAGTGTGTGTTGGGGAGAGTGGGTGTTGGGGAGAGTGTGTGTTGGGGAGAGTGGGTGTTGGGGAGAGCGGATGTTGGGGAGAGCGGATGTTGGCAGTAGTTGGACCGAACTACGGCTAATTAGGCTCGCTTCATTCTCGATTCCACCCGCAGGCCGCCAAGCTGAAGTGCGAGGAGTCGAGCCGGTGCAACCTCACTCAGCCGATGCTGCCGCCCGACGCCGAGGACCCGCTGAAGCTGGCGCCCTGCTACCGGCTGCTGGACCGGCTGAAGGTTTCTTACCAGTGCGAACCGGGTGAGCCGTGGGTTCGACTCTCGGTCGGGTGCTCAACTGGTTGCCAAAGGAAAATGGAGATACGAATTTACCTGAGAACCTTGGGGGAATGAGCTAAGAAATATCCCACTTTGGGATTTGGGAGCAGGGAAATTCCTAGAAATCCCACTATGGAATTTGGGAGCAGGGGAATTCCTAGAAATCCCACTCTGGTATTTGGGAGCAGGTGAATTCCTAGAAATCCAATTTCCCCAGGGATTTGGGGGCAGGAGAATTCCTAGAAATCTCTCTATGGGATTTGGGTTTCTAATTAAAAGCAAACAGTTTAGTTTTGCACAATAAAAGTCTTCAGAACGGTTCCCCAGTTGAGCGGAGCAGCTTGACTTTGAGCACTCCAGCTGAATAGAAGGAACAAAGACCTGTCGCGGAGGATTTGCTGCTTTCAAAGGAGAAAAAAGCAACCCCCCCCCAGTCAGTCAAACAAAGACCAACTGAGCGGCTGACTGACACCCTTTCCTGGAATGGCTCGAAGGCAGAGCTGCAACAACAATGGGAGTGACTGGGGGGGGGGGTGACGCGAGGTGTCAGGAAGAATTGTTGAAAATTGGGCTGAAGTCGCGGGTTGCTTTTTATCCGACCAGAACAGAAATGGCCGTTGGGGAAGCGGCACAGTTTGCTTCTGCGGCCCATCCTGAACTCAATCTGAGGACAAACTGATCGTCATCCTGTTGTGGAAAAAAAGGAAAATAAAAAAACTGAATTGTGATTAAGTGTGCAAGAGCTTTTTGCCTTTGTAATTGATAAAATTAATTTAATAGAAAGATTATGGATAGCTCATGACTGCTCATGGCTGCTCATGGCTGCTCATGGCCGCTCATGGCTGCTCATGGCTGCTCATGGCTGCTCATGGCTGCTCATGGCTGATCATGGCTGCTCATGGCTGCTCATGGCTGCTCATGGCTGCTCATGGCTGCTCATGGCCGCTAATGGCTGCTCATGGCTGCTCATGGTATGGTTTCTCATGATTGCTCATGGTATGGTTTATCATGACTGCTCATGGTATGGTTTCTCATGATTGCTCATAAGTGCTCATGGCTGCTCATGAGTCACTTCCAGTTGTACTTCGTATTACCTGGAAAAAATGATGCTAATCTATCCCAATCAGTAAGACTCTGGCCTCCCCATGGCAACCATTGTGACCACGGCCACTGCTGATGACTGCTGATCGTTGCCCGTTCATCCTCTGCCCGATCAGTTATCAGGAGCCGGCTGATCTGCGCCGACACCTACACCACTCTGTCCTGCGGGCGGCGCGGCAGAATCCTGACTCTGGACGCTGTGCTGACAAGTCGCTACCTGCTGCCGCAGCTGCTGGACTCGGCAGAATTCGAGCCTGACGATGTTCTTGGCAGCCCCGATGGCATTCAGGGACTGGTGAGGACTGGCGTCTGTCTGTCTGTCTGTCTGTCTGTCTGTCTGTCTGTCTGTCTGTCTGTCTGTCTGTCCGTTTGTCCGTCCATAAACATGCGTCTGTCCACCCTGTCAGCAGGGCCGCACTCAGCGCTGCCCGGACACGGCCCGGCCCGAGTCAAACGCAGCCAGATGTCCCGACTCGCAGGCGAGCGTCTTCGGCGAAGTGAAGCGACGCTGTGACGGGCGGCACTCGTGCACCGTGCTGGCCGACGCCCAGCTGCTGATGGCGGACATGCCGGGCTGTGCGAGGCCGCACCTGCTGCTGCTGTTTGCCTGCCGTGAGTCTGGGGGCGGGCGGAGCAGGGCGGAGCAGGGCGGAGCAGGGCGGAGCAGGGCGGAGCAGGGCGGAGCAGGGCGGAGCAGGGCGGAGCAGGGCGGAGCAGGGCGGAGCAGGGCGGAGCAGGGCGGAGCAGGGCGGAGCAGGGCGGAGCAGGGCGGAGCAGGGCGGAGCAGGGCGGAGCAGGGCGGAGCAGGGCGGAGCAGGGCGGAGCAGGGCGGAGCAGGGCGGAGCAGGGCGGAGCAGGGCGGAGCAGGGCGGAGCAGGGCGGAGCAGGGCGGAGCAGGGCGGAGCAGGGCGGAGCAGGGCGGAGCAGGGCGGAGCAGGGCGGAGCAGGGCGGAGCAGGGCGGAGCAGGGCGGAGCAGGTGACCTCAAACTCAGCGAAGAGCACTAATGCACTCTGCCTTCTTGACTCATTCCCCAGTGCCCATCAAGGTCTCAATCAACGCAGACAATCCATCGGAGCTTCCATTTCCAAACCTGCCGCCACCGCCGCCGCCACCGCCTCCAGCGCTGCCACCGTCGTTGTCAGGCGACGAGGACGACGACAAGAGAGGCGACAAGTCTCGGGAAGCGCCGTCACCCTCTGTGATTCTTCCAGAGGGGGTCGACAGCTCCGAACAGAATTCCGGACGAATGAACTCAGGTGAGAGCCGGGCAATCATGAGCTGTGGAGGCGGTCTGCAGAGCTGATTTGTCGCTGCTGAATCATTTATTCGTGGCCGCTCTGCCACGGGCTGATAAACTCAGCTGACCTCAAACTCTGTGCGCGAACAGTTGGGGTGCTCGTAGAGCTCATTCTGAGCAAAATAAAATATACCGTATTGGCGCGCTTGTATGTGCTCAGGAATCGCCTCAGCGTTGCTCCAGGGCGGCGACTCTGCGACCGTGTCGTTCACCCTGCAAGCGAAGTACGTGTACAGTACATGAGTATCATGTCACGTGATACTGCACTGTAAGGGTCTGGAGCCCGCAGCGCCGCTTTGGATGTCAGGGATGCAGAAGAATCGAGTGCAGTTTCAAACAGATCCTAAAAAAATCCTAGAATTGTTGCGTCATCCCTCAGGCGGGGAAACCGGGCCTTAGACAAGCGACTAAAAGTAAGCTGCTAGGAAATGAGAGAATTTCTCTATCGCTGGAGAAAATATGCGGCACAGACTTCCCAAAGCCCGGCCGGTCTTCTCTAATTAGCTGTGCCTGCGACTCGCGACTTGCGGATCCGGAAATCCTGTTTTGCGCCCCGAGCCCTCCTGCTAATCCGCCCCCAGCTGCGCCACACGCGCTCCCCGGGCCGCTAATCCGCGTCCAGTGAAAGGAATTGCAGCAGAGGCATCAGACCTGCTTGCTGGCTACTTGAAAGACACTTGCTGTCCGACCCTGCAATCTCTGCGCAAGATAAACGGCGGCCTCCCCGGTCTCGGCCACGCCGATGACTCATTCGCATTCGTCCTTCAGCAACGCGTTGCAGACCTGCTTGAGGGCAGGGCATGAGGCAGCAACCGTGATAGTGGCGTTGCTGCCTCCAACACAACCGGCGAGAGGCATTGGTGCCCATTCCGCCGACTCCCCTGAGCAGGCACACGGATGAGTTACTCGGGCACAAGCTCACAGGTGTACAGCCGCACTGGCTTTGTGTGCTTGGGGATTGGCTCACGTGGGCGCGACTACGGAATGAGTACGGAATGAGTACGGAATGAGCTACGGAATGAGTATGGAATGAGTATGGAATGAGCTACGGAATGAGTACGGAATGAGTATGGAATGAGTATGGAATGAGCTACGGAATGAGTACGGAATGAGTACGGAATGAGTATGGAATGAGCTACGGAATGAGTACGGAATGAGCTACGGAATGAGTATGGAATGAGTATGGAATGAGCTACGGAATGAGCTACGGAATGAGTATGGAATGAGTATGGAATGAGCTACGGAATGAGTACGGAATGAGTATGGAATGAGTATGGAATGAGCTACGGAATGAGTATAGAAACAGGGCAAAGTAGCCTAATTTTCAGTATGATTTGTCTACCGAGTTGTCGCAAGCAACCTCAGGTACAATACTCAACCGGCTATTGAGACAGTTTGGCTTTTTGTGCTATTGCCTATGAGCAGTATCAGACACTTCCATTAATCAGCATCATCAATGCCATTCCAGCAGCGCCGACTGCGACATCGAAATCGACGTCCACATCGACAGCGGCGGCGGCGGCGGTGCCCCCGTCGGACTCCGGCGCCGGTTTCGTCCTGCTGGCCGTCGGCGCTGCGGTCGGCGCCGGCGCCCTTCTGATTGCCGGCCTCGCCGTCTGCGCCGCCTGCCTGGCCGCGCGTCACTGCCAGCGCCGGCGAGAGCAACGGGCCGACGAGCGCCGAGCCCGCGCCGCCCTCAGCAAGCAGCTGCCGCCGCCCGCCACCTGCCTGCCGCTGATGAAGCATCCGCCTCCGCCGGCGATGCCGCCTGCTGGCACGCCGAGGCACAACCAGCAGCACCAGCTGCAGCACCTGCTTCAGCAGCATCACCAGCATCACCAGCATCACCAGCATCCTCAGCATCCGCAGCAGCAGCAGGACAGCCAGTCTTCATCAGCGGGATCAGCGGCTGCCACCGTCCTGACGGGCAGCAGCAGCGGCGGGTGCGGCGCCAGCTCGGTCGGGCATTCGTCGACGTCACCACGGGAGTCCGTGGTCACCTACTCGGCGCACGCGAGGCAGCGGGGAGACGCGACCTCCGTGCTGGAGGTGCTGACCCAGGAGCTGGGCAGGGGACTGCTGTAGTTCGGCGGCCTCTTGTCCCCCCCCGAAAAATGTCCCTATTTTCTACTATAAGTACATGAAATGAATATTATAATTGTATCTGGCCATGGAGGGCTTGCTAATCAGCTCTCGTCGCTCTGTACAGACCATGCCGCCGCTTTGCCGACTCAAATTTGGCCTAATTGAATGCTGCTCAAATTATTGTGTTTATTAACTGTAGTTTTTTCATTATGCTTTAGAAATACACATGTCATTCATTGAATATGACTTTAACCAAAGCGATTTGTAATCAATAATTATTCGGAGCAGTAAAACAGCTTCATTTACGCTATTACAGAGGGAGTTTACACTACTGCAGAGAGAGTTTACACTATTGCAGAGAGAGTTTACACTACTGCAGAGAGAGTTTACACTATTGCAGAGAGAGTTTACACTATTGCAGAGAGAGTTTACACTATTGCAGAGAGCGTTTACACTACTGCAGAGAGAGTTTACACTATTGCAGAGAGAGTTTACACTATTGCAGAGAGAGTTTACACTACTGCAGAGAGAGTTTACACTATTGCAGAGGGAGTTTACACTATTGCAGAGAGCGTTTACACTACTGCAGAGAGAGTTTACACTATTGCAGAGAGAGTTTACACTATTGCAGAGAGAGTTTACACTATTGCAGAGAGCGTTTACACTACTGCAGAGAGAGTTTACACTATTGCAGAGAGAGTTTACACTATTGCAGAGAGAGTTTACACTACTGCAGAGAGAGTTTACACTATTGCAGAGGGAGTTTACACTATTGCAGAGAGCGTTTACACTACTGCAGAGAGAGTTTACACTATTGCAGAGGGAGTTTACACTATTGCAGAGAGCGTTTACACTACTGCAGAGAGAGTTTACACTATTGCAGAGGCAACAAAAAGCCAATTTCCAGGATCCTGCTATAAGCCTATTTCAGCAGTTCAACGGCCAGGAAAAATGAGTATTTCAATCAATTAATGGTTAGTGCAGCGCCCCATGTGTCTCTGACAGAGTTCAATCGGGATCCAATATTTACCCGTGCTGTGCCGTCTGATAAACGACTCAACTACCCATTTTAAATTGCTGCACTGACGAGCTAAAAAGCTTTGTTTTAGTGTAAGTGCTCAGAACAGTATCAGAGTGGATTTCGATTTGATTTATTTTTGTTTAAATGAGACAAATGAAGCCCAGCTCTGTCACTCTGTACCCCAGCTCTGTCACTCTGTACCCCAGCTCTGTCACACTGTAGCCCGGCTCTGTCCCACTGTAACCCAGCTCTATCACACTGTACCCCAGCTCTGTCACTCTGTACCCCAGCTCTGTCACTCTGTACCCCAGCTCTGTCACTCTGTACCCCAGCTCTGTCACACTGTACCCCAGCTCTGTCACACTGTACCCCAGCTCTGTCACACTGTAGCGTAACCCAGCTCTGTCATTCTGTAGCCCAGCTCTGTCACTCTGTAGCCCAGCTCTGTCACTCTGTAGCCCAGCTCTGTCTCTCTGTAGTCCATCTTTGTCACACTGTAGTCCAGCTCTGTCACACTGTAGTCCATCTCTGTCTCTCTGTAGTCCATCTTTGTCACACTGTAGTCCAGCTCTGTCACACTGTAGTCCATCTCTGTCACACTGTAGTCCAGCTCTGTCACACTGTAGTCCAGCTCTGTCACTCTGTAGTCCAGCTCTGTCACAGGAGCTTTCAAAATGCGAAATTACAAGTTAGTACCTGAAAGAAATAGTCGAACAAGAAAGCGATTTACAATTGCAAAACACGGGAAGAACCGTGTTTAAACACTAACTAGGTACCTGAAGCATTGAAGAGCCATATACTTTGCCATTGGTCCGTGAGAGGTAGGCATTGCTGGGCGTATATTTGCTTAGACATTGTGACGCTTTAGAGTGACAATTTACCATTTCGTTGTGTACGAATTACTAAAAGCTACTAAACAAACTACTGATGCATCGATTCGATGAGCCTAATCCATGATCAGATTGCATGCAGAAATACTGAAATACATGTGTTCGATTAGACTGGGTCTGGCATGACTCAGACTGGGACTGGCATGACTCAGACTGGGTCTGGCATGACTCAGACTGGGTCTGGCATGACTCAGACTGGGTCTAGCATGACTCAGACTGGGTCTGGCATGACTCAGACTGGGTCTGGCATGACTCAGACTGGGTCTAGCATGACTCAGACTGGGTCTGGCATGACTCAGACTGGGTCTGGCATGACTCAGACTGGGTCTGGCATGACTCAGACTGGGTCTGGCATGACTCAGACTGGGTCTAGCATGACTCAGACTGGGTCTGGCATGACTCAGACTGGGTCTGGCATGACTCAGACTGGGTCTGGCATGACTCAGACTGGGTCTGGCATGACTCAGACTGGGTCTAGCATGACTCAGACTGGGTCTGGCATGACTCAGACTGGGTCTAGCATCGTTCAGACTGGGCCGAAGCCACCGAAGACGCGGCCACGGACGTGGTGACGGCAGCTGTCTTGCCACCGAGAGGGACGCCACCCAGCTCGGAGCCCGGAGACGCCATCTGACCTCCCGAGGAGCCGCCACTGCTGGTCGCCGCGGTGCCGCTGCCGCCGCTGCCGCGAAAAGTCGATGTTGTCGATGCGGTCATGACGCCACCGGCGGATCTGGCGGCAACTTCAGAGGCCGACTGCGAGACGTCAACCTCTTCAAAGTCGTCGACTTCGTCGGTGGCTCCTGCTGCATTCGCCGACGTTCTGGTGGCGGCGCCAGCTCGCTGAAGCTGCAGCCGCTGCTGCAGGCTGACGAGACGACGAACTCCGACAGGTCCGCCGCCGCCGCCGCCGCCGCCGCCGCCGCCGCCGCCGCCGCAGGCGCTGCTGGCACAGCTCGGCAGCGACTCCTGCGAGTGCGGCGAAGGTGACGATGCAAACAGATGATGCTGCTGCGGATGCTGCTGGCACTGCGGCAGACGGAGAGTCGCAGCGGAGCCTCGGCCGTACACCTGCGGTTGCTGCTGATGCTGGTGATGGTGACAGAGGTGCGAAGGCGAGCTCAGGCCAGACGATGAGCAGCAGCTGTGCTGGCAGTAGTGGTGCAGCTGCTGGCTGCCGCCCAGGAGGCAGTAAAACGGATTGTCCTGCAGCAGGTCCGGCTGCTGCGGGTTGCCCGGCGTGGCAGCAGCGGCGGTGCCAGCAGCTCCGTGCCAGTCGGAGGTGTCCCAGTGAAAGCCTGCAGTGAAGCGAAGGGCAGGCTGGAGTCACTGGCGTTTATACGACACTACTATTAGTAACGTTTTGCAATACGAGCTGATCGTTCGGATTGAGCTTTGTGCGGTCTCACCGATTTAGTCAGGCACTGTTTATGCTACTTGTCAGTAGGATTGCAAGCGTTTTTAGTAAGGCTGAATTTCGATGAATAAAACTACATTGTTAATTAAATTTTTAAATTGTTCAAGGAGCCGAAATCAAATCTGGGGCGATGGCGCCAAAATCACGTTTGGAATGGCGCTAAAATCTAATTTAGAGTGGCGCCAAAATCTAATTTAGAGTGGCGCCAAAATCTAATTTAGAGTGGCGCCAAAATCTAATTTAGAGTTGTGCCAAAATCTAATTTAGAGTGGTGCCGAAATCCATTTTAGAGTGGCGCCAAATTCTATTTTAGAGTGGTGCCAAAATCTAATTTAGAGTGGCGCCAAAATCAATTTTAGAGTGGCGCCAAAATCTAATTTAGAGTGGTGCCAAAATCCATTTTAGAGTGGTGCCAAAATCTAATTTAGAGTTGTGCCAAAATCTAATTTAGAGTTGTGCCCAAAATCTAATTTAGAGTTATGCCAAAATCTAATTTAGAGTGGCGCCAAAATCAATTTTAGAATGGCACCAAAATCTAATTTAGAGTGGCGCCATAATCCATTTTAGAGTGGCGCCAAAATCTAATTTAGAGTGGCGCCAAAATCTAATTTAGAGTGGCGCCAAAATCTAATTTAGAGTAGCGCCAAAATCTAATTTAGAGTGGCGCCAAAATCTAATTTAGAGTAGCGCCAAAATCTAATTTAGAGTGGCGCCAGAATCTAATTTAGAGTGGCACCAAAATCTAATTTAGAGTTGTGCCAAAATCTAATTTAGAGTGGCGCCATAATCCATTTTAGAGTGGCGCCAAAATCTAATTTAGAGTGGCGCCAAAATCTAATTTAGAGTGGCGCCAAAATCTAATTTAGAGCAGCGCCAAAATCTAATTTAGAGTGGCGCCAAAATCTAATTTAGAGTTAGATTTAGCGCCAAAACGCGCAGCTCCCGATTGTGTGAGAGATTTCACCGTGAATCCAGTAAATTAGTAGTTTTTGAAGGGATCAATATGCATCGATTCGGTTTGTTTTAGTAGTTTAGTATGTCTGCATCAGTAGATGTTTTTTTAAACCTTGCTGAGAATATCCGAAGCTGGGTGCAAAGATCCAGCGCGCGTTGTAGTATCCTGGAAATTGCAAGTCAATAAAAGTTCAGTACTGCTAGGAGTGGATGACACAATCGGAGTGAGTGACACAATCTGAGTGACACAGTCGGAGTGAGTGACACAATCGGAGTGAGTGACACAATCGGAGTGAGTGGCACAATCTGAGTGAGTGACACAATCTAAGAGAGAGACACAATCGTAGTGAGTGACACAGTCGGAGTGAGTGACACAATCGGAGTGAGTGGCACAATCGTAGTGAGTGACACAATCGGAGTGAGTCACACAATCGGAGTGAGTCACACAATCGTAGTGAGTGACACAATCGGAGTGAGTGACACAATCGGAGTGAGTGACACAATCGGAGTGAGTGACACAATCGGAGTGAGTGAGTGACACAATCTAAGAGAGTAACACAATCGTAGTGAGTGACACAATCTGAGTGACACAGTCGGAGTGAGTGACACAATCGGAGTGAGTGACACAATCAGAGTGAGTGACACAATCGGAGTGAGTGAGTGACACAATCTAAGAGAGTAACACAATCGTAGTGAGTGACACAATCTGAGTGACACAGTCGGAGTGAGTCACACAATCGGAGTGAGTGACACAATCGGAGTGAGTGACACAATCGGAGTGAGTGACAATCTGAGTGACACAGTCGGAGTGAGTGACACAATCGGAGTGAGTGACACAATCGGAGTGAGTGACACAATCTGAGTGACACAGTCGGAGTGAGTGACACAATCGGAGTGAGTGACACAATCTGAGTGACACAGTCGGAGTGAGTGACACAATCGGAGTGAGTGACACAATCGGAGTGAGTGACACAATCGGAGTGAGTGACACAGTCGAAGTGAATGACACAATCGTTCACTCACCCTGTTCGTCAACGTCGCTCAGCGGCACCCCGGCGACGCCCTGGCAGCAGCCGTAGTGACCGCCGCCCAGCCCGGAGTGCTGGTGCTGGTGCGGCAGCCGAGCTGCTTGCATCCTTCGAGTGCCGGCGCTGCCGAGGCCGCTGCTGCTACTCGGCGTCAAGCAGCGAGTCGGCGTGCCGCCCGATGCAGCTGCCGCGGCTGCAGCAGCAGCCGCCGCCGCCACCGCCGCTGAAGACGTTGAAGCCAGCGAGCAGCAGGAAGCTCGACCGCCGACGCCTCCGCCACCGACACTGGCAGCGAGGCCCGGTGTCGGCTTCTCGAAGCAGGCGTAGGTTGGCGTCGCGGGCGACAGCACGCAGTCCAGCTCGCGCTGCGGCACAATGCGAGTCTCCCCGCTGGCCAGCGTGACCAGCGCCAGCGCCTCCGAGGGGTCGCCCAGCTGCGCAAAGTGCAGGTTGGGGTGGTGGGTGATTGTCTAGGGGTGCAGGTTGGGGTGGCGGGTGATTGTCTAGGGGTGCAGGTTGGGGTGGCGGGTGATTGTCTAGGGGTGCAGGTTGGGGTAGCGGGTGATTGTCTAGGGGTGCAGGTTGGGGTAGCGGGTGATTGTCTAGGGGTGCACGTTAGGGTGGCGGTTGGTTTCCGAGATCTGAGTGTTGTGTGTGCTCTGTCAAACTGTGACAGGCAGCTCACCATCTGCTGACAGCCATCAAAGTCGGTGCCATCGTCAGACTGCCTCCGTCGTCGTTGCAGCTGCTGCTGCTGCTGCGCCAGCTTGCCATTGGCGGCGCCGTTGACGCAGCGCCCGCGCCTCTGCCGACGGCGCAGGCAGCAGGAGACGCAGAGGAAGACCATCAAGGCTAGCAGGAGAATGATGGCGCTGGCTCCAGAGATGGCGACAAGCTCCACCGTGCTAAGCCCGCTGCCGAGAATGCCACCGCCTCCGTCGCCGCTGCCGGCTCCGATGCTCAGAACTCCGGGCAGGCGAAATGTTTCGCAGTTCCGGCCGCTGTAGCCCAGGGTGCAGTTGCACCTGGATTGCGGGCGGCAACGCGGTGGTTGCTCTGTGAGTCTGATTGGTGCGGCAGAGTGTGCAATGTGAAGGGTCTGCTGTTTGCTCAACAAACTCACCTGAAACTACCCGGCAGGTTGATGCAGATGCCACCAACGCCGCAAGGCGGCGTCGCCGACGCTCCAGCGTTGCACTCGTCGACGTCCTCGGAGCAGGATGGCCCGGTGAAGCCAGTGCCGCCGCAGTGGCAGACGGCCCCGGCTGGCGACTCCTCGCAGCGGCCGCCGTGCTGGCAGGGCGACACGTCGGGGCCGCAGAAGAGGCCGGACTGGCAGTGGCTGCCGCCCAGGCCGGCGGGACATTCGCACCTGGACAAAGGTAAACAAACCGGTGGGTGAACTCTTGAACCTCTTGCCTTTGGAAAACTATGACCCTGACCCTCTCAGTGACACCATGACCCTCTCAGTGACACTATGACCCTCTCAGTGACACTATGACCCTCTCAGTGACACCATGACCCTCTCAGTGACACTATGACCCTCTCAGTGACACTATGATCCTCTCATTGACACTATGATCCTCTCAGTGACACTATGACCTCTCAGTGACACTATGACACTCTCAGTGACACTATGACCTCTCAGTGACACTATGACCCTCTCAGTGACACTATGACACTCTCAGTGACACTATGACCCTCTCAGTGACACTATGACCCTCTCAGCGACACTATGACCCTTTCAGCGACAATATGACACTCTCAGTGACACTATGACCCTTTCAATGACACTATGATCCTCTCAGTGACACTATGACCATTGTCTCACTTGTATCCGGCCCCAGCGCCGCCCAGCGGATGGCAGGTGCCGCCGTTCAGGCAGGGGTTCTCGCCCCCAGCGCAGGGCTCCGTGTTCACCTCGCACTGCCGGCCAGCGAACGGTGGCCGACAGTCGCAAACGAAGTCGCTGCCGCCTTCGCCGCCGACGTCCCTGCAGGCGCCGGCGTTCTGGCAGGGCCCCCGTCCGCAAGCCGACGTCAGGAAAGCGTCGGAGCAGGCGGCGCCGCTCAGCCAGCGCGGATCGGAGCGGACAATCAGCGGCGTCGCCAGCGGGCGGCCGGAGGACTCGCCGGCTCGCAGACATCCCGTGAAGCCGCCGCCCAGCGCGACCTCGCGTTGGCGCGAGTTTAAAAACAGCCGCGCCGAGTCGGGGAGCAAGTCCCAGTAGACGGGGTCGGCGGAGTCCACCGTGAGCTCCATGGTGACCGTTGAACTGCTGTTGTATTTTGATGCACGGGTGGGGGGCGGGTTTACTTGTGCATAGCACTGATTTCCAGTGAATAGTCCTATCGAATCTAAGATGGAGGTTAATTCCCCATTTAGCTATATGACAGGAGGCTGTGTGCACCCTGGTGCACTTTAAGCGACATTGTCACAACAACCGGCGAGAGGCATTAATTGCCAATAACCGCCGACTCCCCTGAGCAGGCACACGCTCACACAGGAGTGTACAGCGGCCCTGACTTTCCAATTGACAGGCATGTGCACTTCACTGTGCCTTGGTCACTAAATACCGGTAACTCCTTTTAACATAAAGACTAAAATTCCCCCGCTACCCTCGCACAGCCAACAGCTCACTTTGCATTGCTCATTTCCGGCAACGCTCTCAGCTCCACCAAGTGCCACTGGCCGTCGCTAACCACCGACCCGACCGAGCCTGGTCTACCGCCGGAATTCGACACCAGACGACCTTCAGCTGTCAGCCTGAGTTCGATTCCGCTGTCCGGCTCTGTTGCCAGCGTAGCCGTCTCGTCACCGGGCCACGACACGCGCAAGAGCTGACCCGCCGACTCCTGTGGGGCGGAGGGTGGCGGGAGTTCAGAGGGCTCAAACTTGACCAGTTTAAATTCCATAAAACAGTCGCTTGTCTGACACTAAATCCTCCCCTGACCCTCTCAGTGACACTATGACCCTCTCAGTGACACTATGACCCTCTCAGTGACACTAGACCCTCTCAGTGACAATCGCTATAGTTCTCTCCGAAAAAGTATCTATGACTTTTTTAACGACCAAGCAACCCATGATCACGGGGCTGCAGCCTCAGGCCAGCAGGCTGTTCCCACCTGAACGGTGCGCAGTTCGAGTCGCAGCAGCTCGAGCGGCCGCCAGCCGTCGCCGGCCAGCACTCGCCAAACCGCCGGCTCGCCGATGCCGGGCCCGCCGCCGCTGCGAACTCGCATCGAACTCGAGCCCGACATTGCAGTCGGCGACACGTCGCAGCCGCTCGTCGAGGTCGAACCGACGGCGAATCGCGGCGACAGGAAGGCGACTCGAGCGGTTGCTAGGCGCGTTTCCGGCTCGCCGGGTAGAGGCCGAATAGTTGACGGGCAACCCAGCTTGCCGTCGCTGGTTTCCATGGCAACGCTGTAGCCGAGCTGAGCGGACAGCCGGCCGGCCCGAATGCGAGAGGCCAGCTGCTCAGGCGCCAAGAACTTGCGGCTGGCCCGGTCGTAAACTGAGAGGATGACCTGGCGATGGGGATGCGGCGGCCGTTCTGAGCTACTGACGGCTGTTTGCTGCCCCAGTACTCATCTTCTGACCTACCAGAGATCAGAAGGCAGGACCTGCCTACAAAATATCTTCTGTCCAACAGCTATGACTTATCTCTGTGACCCATCTCCTGACCCATCTCCTGACCCATCTCCTGACCCATCCCCTGACCCATCCTCTGACCCATCTCCTGACCCATCTCCTGACCCAGATCTTCCGACCCATCTCCTGATCCATCTCTTGACCCATCTCCTGACCCATCTCTTGACCCATCTCCTGACTCATCTCCTGATCCATCCTTTTTCGCATTATTGGACCCATCCCCACCTCACCATCAGGTCATCAGGCTGTGTCTGGGCTGCTTGAATTCCCAGCAGCTGAACGTCGTCCACCTGTCCGCCCAGCTGACTGGCCACCGCCTCCACCAGCCTGGTGTCCAGGCCAGCATACAGGAACACCGGGCCGCTCTGATTGGCTATGCGGATGGCCACTGCCCCTCTTAGCGCGGCCTCGGTTGCCATGACAACCCGCAGCCGAGCCTCCTGCCAGGCGCGCAGGCCGGACCTCTCGGTCTCCACGCGGACTCGGCGGAGAGCCGGGCTGCTGCTGGCTACCCGGTTGCCATTGGCAACCAGCAGGGCGCCGCTCGGGGACACATCGAACAGATCGGCGTGCGAACGTAGCCGGATTCGAACCCCGGGACCAACGCCGATGCCGTCGCCGTCTAGCAGAGACAGGTCGGCGAGGCGGACGCCGCGTTCCGGCGGTCGGAGGAACACGGCGGTGGCGTTCAGCGGCTGAAGACGAGGCGGGGCGACGTTGGAGCGGATGGCGCGGACGATGACCGTGGCGGTGTTGCACAGGATGGAAGCGCCGCTGTCGCACACCTGAGGGGGGGCCAGTTCAGGTCAGAGGGTGGGTTAAAGGATGGGTCAGAGTATAGGTCAGGGGATGGGTCAAGGGATGGGTCAAGGGATGGGTCAAGGGATGGGTCAAGGGATGGGTCAAGGGATGGGTCAAGGGATGCGTCAGGAGATGGGTCAAGGGATGGGTCAAGGAATGGGTCAGGGGATGGGTCAGGGGATGGGTCAGGGGATGGGTCTGATATGGAAACATCTCAGAAGATTGGCTAAGATAAACTCTAATGTGTGTTGGTAAAATTGACGAAAGAAGCGCATCAGAGGGATCACGCAAGACCATGCGATAACTGAGAAGTTAAATACGAATAGATACGAATCTTTACATATTCCTCATTTGCTACTCATAAGTAGACAAAAAGAATTTAAAAACTCACCTGCACCCTGAGCCGTTCGGCCCCTGGCCGAAACTGGGTGTCCTGACCGACGCTCAGCCGGCCATCGTTGAGCCGGTAGCGCAGGTTGTCGCCCTCCACTATGGTCCACAGAAATGGAGGCCCGCCAGTGCCGGGCAGATCGCGGTCCGTCACCCGGATGGCGCTGGGCGGGCTGTCGCTGCCCATACTTTCTGGACCGGCGGGCGGCAGCGAGAGGGTCGAGTCCTCAGAGTCCTCCTGCTGGATGGGCATGAGCATGCCAAATTTTGTTCTCTTCGTCCAGTTCATCTTCCTCTCATCTCCTCCAATCTCCTCTCCTCTCCTATTCTCTAATCTCCTTTTCTATCTTCTTCTCTCATCCTCTTCTCATCACCTTTCCTCTCATCTCATCTCCTCACCTCTCCTATCCTCTTATCTCCTCTCTTCTCATCTCCTCTCTTCTCTTCTCCTCTCTCCTCTCCTCTCCTCATCACCTTTACTCTCCTCACCTCTCCTCACCTCTCCTATCCTCTTATCTCCTCTCTTCTCGTCTCCTCTCTTCTCTTTTCTCCTCTCTTCTCTTTTCTCCTCTTTTCTCTTTTCTCCTCTCTTCTCTTTTCTCCTCTCTTCTCTTTTCTCCTCTCTTCTCTTTTCTCCTCTCTTCTCTTCTCCTCTCCTCTCTTCTCTCTTCTCGTCTCGTCTCCTCTCCTCTCATCTTATCTCATCTCATTTCCTCATCTCTCTTCTCCTCTCATCTCCTCACCTCTCCTCTCCTCTCATCTTATCTCATCTCATTTCCTCATCTCTCTTCTCCTCTCATCTCCTCTGCTTTCTTCTCATCTCCTCTCTTCTCTTATCTTTTCTCCTTTCCTCTCATCACCTCTCATCTACCCTCATCTCCGCTCCTCTCTGCTCATAGTTAGTTAATTCAATTTGAGTCTACAACAGTCATTTCAGTTCACTCCAACCAGCCACCTACGGCACTAAACTGCACTAATTGTTCTCACTGATACTCAGCGCATCAAACCGCATTGCATATCTGCATCATAATTTCCTGAGTAAGCTGTCAATTCTAATTAATTATTGAAACACTTGAGTAGCGTGCCTGCGTAGACATTACGATGTCGTACAAAAAATGCAATTGCATTGCGTAACAAAATTTCCCGTGTCTGAAGCAATTGCCACGATTACGCAATCTGTTTCGGAAATCCAACCAAAACTGCGAACACAAAAAAATTCAATTAGTGCTCATAGATGAGCTCAGAACTCACCAGGTAGGGCTGCTGAGTCGCATTGCCGGATTCGTCCAACTAAATGGGGATAAATAGGGATTGAAAAAATCATTAACAAAGTGGTGCAACTGTGTTTTAACAATTATTTGTTAGACTTCACAAGATAGTCTGAGATTCCCTAGAGAGGCTGTGTCCAATTAGAGTGCTCTATCGGGACTACGCTTTGAAATACTCGTAGGAATGAGTCATTGGAACAATTTGAGTCATAAGAGAAAATGAGTCATAAAAATGAGTCATAAGAAATAAATGGGTTATAAGAAATTTAGCAAGTCATAAAACAGAAATCGTCATGAGAAAAAATGAGTCATAGATATTGAGTCAAGATAGAAATGAGTCATACTAAAGAAATAAGTCATGAGAAAAATTTACGTCATTAGAAAGAAATGAGTCATTAAAAGGAAATGAGTCATAAAAAGAAAATGGGTGATAAGAAGGATATGAGTCATAAGAAGGAAATGAGTCATGAGAAAAATTTACGTCATTAGAAAGAAATGAGTCATAAGAAGGAAATGAGTCATGAGAAAGAAATGGGTCATAATAAGGATACATGTATGAGTCTTTAGAAGGAAATGAGTCATGAGAAGGATATGAGTCATAAGAAGGATGAGTCATAAGAAGGAAATGAGTCATGAGAAAGAAATTGGTCATAAGAAGGATATGATTCATGAGAAGGAAATGGGTCAATAGAAAGAAATGAGTCATGAGAAGGAAATGAGTCATACAATCTAAATATGAAGCCGAACGCACCGGCAGAACAAAGGTGTACTCCCGCCGGTCAAACTGGGGCCTGCAATCGTTCTCATCGAGCACCAGGACTCGCACAGCGGTGCTGGCGCTCCTCTGCGGCCGGCCGTGGTCCCTGGCCGACACAGTCAGGGTCAGGCGGTCGCGAGTCTCCCGGTCCGGCGGCACCCGCACGAACAGCTGGCCGGTGGCTTCGCTGATGTTGAAGAGGCCATCCGGGTCGCCGGACTCGATCCGGTAGGCCAGCCGGCTGTTCTCGCCGGAGTCCGCGTCGGTGGCGACGACCGCCAGAGACAGGGGAGACCCGGCCTTGGTGTTCTCCTTCACCGTCACGTTGAAGCCTTCGGCTGGGAACACCGGCGAGTTGTCGTTCTCGTCCAAGACGCGAACGGTGACGACGGCGGTGGACACCAGCGGGGAGGCGCTGAGGTCGAAGGCGGTCACGGTGAGGTAGTACAGCGACTGCCTCTCGTAGTCTAGGCGCGATTTCAGCGACAGAGTGCCTGAGGCGGTGGGCGGTGGGTGCACATGGAGATGGGGACATTGCAGTGGGTCATCTAGAATATGGTCATAGAGGTGCATAAAAATTGCCTTAGGGATTATCCGATGATGACTCATTTTATAATGTTAAGGTCAGAGAATGAGTCATCAAGCAGATAGTTGGGTCATAGAATGAGTCATCAAGCAGATAATTAGGTCAGAGAATGAGTCATCAGACAGATAGTTGGGTTATAGAATAAGTCATCAAGCAAATAGTTGGGTCATAGAATGAGTCATCAAGCAGATAGTTGAGCCATAGAATGAGTCATCAAGCAGATAGTTGGGTTATAGAATGAGTCATCAAGCAGATGGTTAGGTCATAGAATGAGTCATCAAGCAGATAGTTGAGCCATAGAATGAGTCATCAAGCAGATAGTTGGGTTATAGAATGAGTCATCAAGCAGATGGTTAGGTCATAGAATGAGTCATCAAGCAGATAGTTGAGCCATTGAATGAGTAATCAAGCAGATAGTTGGGTCATAGAATGAGTCATCAAGCAGATGGTTAGGTCATAGATTGAGTCATCAAGCAGATAGTTGGGTCATAGAATGAGTCGTCAAGCAGCTAGTTGGGTCATAGAATGAGAACGCGGTGCAAAGTACAAGTCTGCAATGCTTGAGTCCTAATATTTGAAAACTCTACCGAGTCGGGCAGTCAGTCATCTACTGAAAAGTTCTCGAATCAATCCAATTAAGTTCACTTGGAGCTCGGGCAGAGCTTCACAAAGAGAAATTTTCTCGGCCCCATTAAATCCAGATCAATGAGTGGAAAGCCACTTAAGAGATTGGTCATTGATAGAGAAAAATCAATGACGAAAAGTGTTCCAAACTGTTTTCAAAGTTTATCTTAGTCAATAAAATTCAAATCACTCACATATGTTTACCAGAAGTCTAACAGATATCTTACAGGTATCCAATAGCTACCTAACAGATATCTAACAGGAATCCAATAGCTATCTAACAGATATCTAACAGACACCCAATAGCTATCTAACAGATATCTAACAGGCATCCAATAGCTATCTAACAGATATCTAACAGACACCCAATAGCTATCTAACAGATATCTAACAGACACCCAATAGCTATCTAACAGATATCTAACAGACACCCAATAGCTATCTAACAGATATCTAACAGACACCCAATAGCTACCTAACAGATATCTAACAGACACCCAATAGCTACCTAACAGATATCTAACAGACACCCAATAGCTATCTAACAGCTATCTAACAGGCATCCGATAGCTACCTAACAGATATTTAACAGACACCCTACTCACCATGCACTGCGTCCACAGAGAACAAAGCGTCATTGTCCATCAGGCGGTACCTCACAGCGCCATTGAGTCCGGCATCTCTGCTGGTGGCCCTGAGCTGGGCGATTCTGTAGTTCACCGGCGTGTCCTCGGACAGGCTGAAGTCCAGGCTGGACGGCTCGAACACCGGCGGATTGTCGTTGACGTCCATGACGGTAAGCAGCACGGCGTGAGTTGAGCTCCTAGGCGGCTGTCCAGAGTCCCTGGCAACCACAGGTATCCGGTGGACCTCGGACAGCTCCCGGTCAAGCCGACTGTGGCCGAGGGTCACCAGGCCGGTCTGAGGGTCCACTCGGAATCGGTCGGACAGCGGCCCAGACTCGGCGGGCAGGCTGTACACAATGCGGCGATTCGCACCTGAGATTGCGGCAGGCGATTTCGAAGCCAGGGTTGAAGTTGGCACAGCGCAGGTTTCGAGGGAAGCCCGCCAAAACTTCTGAGCCGATTTTGGCTTTTTCTTCGGGCGCGCTGATTTCTCGCCTCGGCTCTCTAATTGGCTCCGGCTGAACTATAGCCAGCGGGATAAGTATTATAGTTGGTGAAGGCTCTAAATCTAAACCTGATTCTCACGGGTCACTGCGCCAAGTCCTTAGGAGGCGAAGGAAGAACTGAGTCGCAGTCGCAGCAGATGAAGAAGAAGAAGCTCAAGAAAACTCCAAGCGATTTGCCATCGAAGGGCTTCCTCTGGCAGAAGACGGTTTGCCGTGTGGGGGGGGGGGAGTTCATGGCCCACTGCGCACCTCATGGGGTGACCGAAGCTTTTATGGCTTTCTTCCCCCAACTCCCAAATGGGCACCACGCGACCACCTGGACAGGCATGGCAGCGGATTTCACGGCAGGTTTTAGAAAGTTTATGAAGGGGCCAATGGGAATGAAAAAATGAAAATGAAAACGATTGATTATGAGTGAGAGATAGTTGCTAGGGGAATAACGATAGGTAAATTTGGTAAACTATGATCAGTGATGAAAGGTTAAGTGCAGATGTAGGATGCAAGGAGACTGAAAGAGATGCAGAGAGGCTGGTAGACATGCAGAGAGGCTGATAGAGATGCAGAGAGGCTGGTAGACATGCAGAGAGGCTGATAGAGATGCAGAGAGGATGTCAGAGATGCAGCGAGACAGATAAGATTATTGCCCTTTGGTGTACCCTAGACCCGCCCAGCCTCTGCTTAAATGGATGGTGTGCCTTGATCTGGGCCATCATAAACTCTGCGAGTTAATTACATCCAATATCCGGTGCGACAGACTATCGCCAGTCCCATTCAATTTAAAACGGAAATTATTGCAATCACAATTTTCTTAATTACAATCCAGTCACAGTTGCTATTGGCCTAGCTAATTCAAGCATTCCTGGAAATATTCATTAGTTTCCACAATTGGTGCCAAAAATCAACTCAAAATTAAACTAATCGTCTTTTTTGAACCTTGTCTGACCTTGAAAAAATATGAAAATTTGAATTCGCCATACTAAGCTCCTCCACTGCCAAAGACCACCCACCTCCTAAGCTCCTCACTCTCGAAGTCTACCCCCCCCCCACCAAGCTCCTTTTCTCTCGAAATCCGCCCCCTACTAAGCTTCTCCATTCTCGTAATCCGCCCCCTACCAAGCTCCTCCGCTGTCAAAATCCACCCCCAACCAAGCTCTGCGTATTAATTCATGAGCAAACCAAAAACTCTGATACTGATACTCAAACAGCGCTTAACCCAATGCAAAAATTAATATGCAATTATTTTTTTATTCAATCCGCATCGGCAGCAGCAGAACGAGAAACTGATCGATTAAAGAAGTGGCCTAAGGCAGCAAGAAGTTCGCCATCAGCAGCTCCCATAAATACATTCTAATCTGCCGTCTTGTCTCTCTGTATCCCTCCCAGAGGGCAGAGGCGGTAGGGGGCGACCCACCTCAGCGAAACAGAGCGGGCATATCAAATCAACTTTTTACTAAACATTAATATACGAACTAAACTGCGCCGATATGAAGCATCACGGATGTGCTTGCGGCCTAATATTGCCTAGAACTAGCTAGATATCCAGTCTATATACATATTGGCATTTTTCGCTGCCTGCGCACACTGCGGTCGGTCCCCTTCGCGGGCATCATTATCAAGTTGCCGAAAAATAGCAGCATTGCCGCAAAAACCGGCACAAATTGCCACTTAAGGAGGCCGACACCAAGGGGCAAACCGAAGCGGGGAATGAATGTCTATTATTTATTTGCTCGGAACTGGGCCCCGAACTTTGAAGAATTCCCTCAGCACTGGCGGGACTGGCGGAAATGAAGATGGATGCGAGGATGCGGAGGCAGAAAAAAAGCACAAACTGGGTTTGAAGCGATGGTAGCTGACAGTCTCTCTAAGTAGCTGCCGAAGTCGGGGGTCTTCCTGCGCTGCCTTGTGTCGGGCACTTCTGCGGAAATATGCCTATTCCATTAGTCTAAATTAGTGAAAGCAGAGCTGGCTTGGGAAAGGGAGACAGAAGGTCGGGGACAAGGATTTGAAATGGACTGATGCAGAGAGACTGGGGACTGGGGATATTGGGGTTGAAGATTGGGAGACTGGGAGATGAAGGACTAGAGGACTGGGAGATGAAGGACTGGGAGACTGGGGAATGAAGGACTGGGAGACTGGGAGATGAAGGTCTTGGAGACTGGGAGATGAAGGACTAGAAGACTGGGAGATGAAGGTCTGGGAGACTGGGAGATGAAGGTCTGGAAGACTGGGAGATGAAGGAATGGGAGACTGGGAGATGAAAGTCTGGGAGACTGGGAGATGAAGGTCTAGGAGACTGGGAGATGAAGGACTAGAGGACTGGGAGATGAAGGACTGGGAGACTGGGGAATGAAGGACTGGGAGACTGGGAGATGAAGGTCTTGGAGACTGGGAGATGAAGGACTAGAAGACTGGGAGATGAAGGTCTGGGAGACTGGGAGATGAAGGTCTGGAAGACTGGGAGATGAAGGAATGGGAGACTGGGAGATGAAAGTCTGGGAGACTGGGAGATGAAGGTCTAGGAGACTGGGAGATGAAGGTCTTGGAGACTGGAAGATGAAGGTCTGGGAGACTGGGAGATGAAGGACTGGGAGATTGGGAGATGAAGGACTGGGAGACTGGGAGATGAAAGTCTGGGAGACTGGGAGATGAAGGTCTAGGAGACTGGGAGATGAAGGTCTGGGAGACTGGGAGATAAGGTCTGGGAGACTGGGAGACCAGCAACCGTACCAAATCCGCTCAGGTGTCAATTTCCAAGAAAACACCAGACAAGCAGAGATCCTCAGCCAACCGAGCACGCGGGGATCGCAAAGATGGGGCTCCCGCCGAGCCGGGGTTCCACCCCGCCGGGTCGCAGCTCGCGCATGACGTAGGCGGCCATTTGCAGCGATTGCGCAATCAATAATGCAATCAACTCGGTGCACCATGGGAGCCGCTGCCGTCAGGCCTGGACGGTGCATCCCCGCCACTCTTCAAGCCTTCAGCATTCCCCATCACGCAGTGGCTAGTGGGGATCAGCAGAGACACAGGGGATAAACTGGGATGGCTTGGAGAGAAAGAAGGCAGATTGACAGACAGGCAAGCAAAAGGATTTCAGCTGACAGGTGAATCAAGGCAGCGGCATCATCTTGAACATTCGAGGGGATACAAAAGGCTATCAGGCGATCGCTTCTTAGAGAAATTTTCGGGAAAGTTTCTGTGACCAAACAGAAAGAAGAAAAATTAGATTGCAGTTTATGGAGTCGCTATGCCGCAGAATCCCCACCCCATCCCAATAATTTACACGCATCAATCACTGGGGGCAATATATCGTGCTTGTCAATCTTTCGGCAACTCCGAAGTTTTATGTCTCCCCCCCGTCCACAGGTTTCCAGCACGGAACTTCAAGTGCGGACAATTGAAGCTGGCCGAATGTTTCAAGGGGGTGAATGTTTTAACACTGGCTCACTGAATTCTAAGGTTGGTTGCTGACAATTAGGCCTCGCTAATGTGGCTATCTATCCACCTGTCAATTAGGTGGTTTGCTGCTTTCTAGGCATAATAGATCCCAGATACTCAGCCTACATGACAAATCCCAAACTAGATATCCTAGCTACCAGATCCTAGAGATCCTAGATCCTAAAAATCCCAGATTCTAAAAATACCAGATCCTAAAAATCCCAGATCTTAGAGATCTCAGATCCTAGAGATTCCACATCCTAGAGATCTCACATCCTAGAGATCCCAGATCCTACATATCCCACATCATAGAGATCCCAGATCCAAGAGATCCCACATCCTAGAGATCCCAGATCCTAGAGATCCCACATCCTAGAGATCCCAGATCCTACATATCCCACATCCTAGAGATCCCAGATCCAAGAGATCCCAGGTCCTAGAGATCCCACATCCTAGAGATCCCAGATCCAAGAGATCCCAGATCAAAGAGATCCCACATCCAAGAGATCCCACATCCAAGAGATCCCACATCCAAGAGATCCCAGATCCTAGAGATCCCACATCCAAGAGATCCCAGATCCTAGAGATCCCAGATCCCAGAGATCCCAGATCCTAGAGATCCCACATCCTAGAGATCCCACATCCTAGAGATCCCACATCCTAAAGATCTCACATCCCGCATCCAAGAGATCCCAGATCCAAGAGATCCCAGATCCAAGAGATCCCAGATCCAAGAGATTCCAGATCCTAGAGATTCCACATCCTAGAGATCCCACATCCTAGAGATCCCACATCCTAGAGATCCCAGATCCAAGAGATCCTACATCCTAGAGATCCCAGATTCTAGAGATCCCACATCCTAGAGATCCCACATCCTAGAGATCCCACATCCTAGAGATCCCACATCCTAGAGATCCCACATCCTAGAGATCCCACATCCTAGAGATCCCACATCCTAGAGATCCCAGATCCTAGAGATCCCAGATCCTAGAGATCCCAGATCCAAGAGATCCCACATCCTAGAGATCCCACATCCAAGAGATCCCACATCCTAGAGATCCCAGATCCAAGAGATCCCAGATCCTAGAGATCGCACACCCTAGAGATCCCAGATCCAAGAGATCCCAGATCCAAGAGATCCCAGATCCAAGAGATTCCAGATCCTAGAGATCCCACATCCTAGAGATCCCACATCCTAGAGATCCCACATCCTAGAGATCCCACATCCTAGAGATCCCAGATCCAAGAGATCCTACATCCTAGAGATCCCAGATTCTAGAGATCCCACATCCTAGAGATCCCACATCCTAGAGATCCCAGATCCTAGAGATCCCACATCCTAGAGATCCCACATCCTAGAGATCCCAGATCCTAGAGATCCCAGATCCTAGAGATCCCAGATCCAAGAGATCCCACATCCTAGAGATCCCACATCCTAGAGATCCCACATCCTAGAGATCCCAGATCCAAGAGATCCCATATCCTAGAGATCGCATACCCTAGAGATCCCAGATCCAAGAGATCCCAGATCCAAGAGATCCCAGATCCAAGAGATCCCAGATCCAAGAGATCCCAGATTCTAGAGATCCCACATCCTAGAGATCCCACATCCTAGAGATCCCACATCCTAGAGATCCCACATCCTAGAGATCCCAGATCCAAGAGATCCCACATCCTAGAGATCCCAGATCCTAGAGATCCCACATCCTAGAGATCCCAGATCCAAGAGATCCCAGATCCTAGAGATCCCAGATCCAAGAGATCCCAGATCCTAGAGATCCCACATTCCAGCCAGACAAAAGCTCACCTGAGCTTAGCGATTCCTCGGCTTCAGCTTCAGCTGACTCAAACTTGTTGCTGGGGCGGGCAAACTTTGTCAATCATGCCCTGCAGGATTTTATTTATTATGCTTGCCGAGCCCGCAGCTGTCAGTCAGTCAGGCAGCCGGGTCAGTAGACGGGGGATTGTCTATTTTAAGGTGCCAAGTCAGACAGCAGGACAGAGGGAGGGTTACAAGCAGGTGTAACACGGCCACTTCTAGGGGTGGGGGCTGGGGTCGGTACGGGAACGCCACAACTCATTGGCTACATTGAAGAGTGGGCTGGAGGCCGCGGAGTTGAGGGGAAATTTCTCCCCTGGGGATGAAATCTACTGGGGAAGAGAGAACAGGATGAGACGGGCCTGTGAGAAAATGGAGTAAATTGAGGTTGGCTTTCTCTTGTGCTTCAGTTCTTGCTTCTATAAGGGTTTTGGAGGAGGGGCCCTAATGCCACACAATGTGCGGTCTGCATGCTCGCCCAGTGCTGACTGTCTGTCTGTGTCTGACAGCCAATGAGGGAGCGGCTGGGCCTCCAGGTCAGACGGACTGTGACAATGCCATTGCTTTAGCCACGCAGGGCTGGCCGAAGGTCGAGGTTTGCTCCCCGTAGTATGCGGTGTAATCCCTTTTTACAGTTACACTGACTGTCATAGTGCAGCCATAATTATCCCCCTTATCTCAGTCAGGGGATCAGCCAAAGGATTTTTAAGCTTGCGCGAGCAGCGATTGTCAATCAAAGCAAACACAGAATTGCCAACTTTTAAAGACAAGCAAGAACTGGCTGGACAGGGGTCAACTTTTAACGGCAAGAAAAAGAGAATCGCAGGAAATTCTCCGATGCAAAAGTGGACTGGCAGTGCCTGATGGCGAGAGGACATGCTGCTACAGAATGGAAATTGGGAAATTGAATTTGTACCGACAGAGTCCCCTTTCTCTCTCTGCGTTCTATTTTGTAACTCTCACTCTTGAGGTGGCAAAAAATCAATACTTACTTGCTCAATCTTCTTCTTTTCTGGCTCATTTCTCTCTCTCTCACAGAGTCGCAAAGAAAGCTCTTGCTACCGTTCTCCGGCTGTCTGTTGCCAAAGTCCAATGCTTTTTGCCGGGTCAGTTTTTATAGGAATGCAGGGTGGCTTTTCTAAAGTTGGGTAACGACAGAAGCGCTTGGGGACACGGGATTGCGCTGTGAGCTGCGATTGCAGGCAAGAGGAGGGGCAGCTCAGCCTGCTGAGCTCTGAAAAGGGGCAGCCAAGGCAGAGGAAAAGAAAGAGGAGCGAAGGAGATGAGAGAAGAGAGAATAGAAGAGAGGAGATGAGATGAAAGAGAAAGAGGAGAGATTAGATGGGAGAATAGGAAAAGAAAAGAGAGGCGAGACAAGAGAGAGTTGAAGAGAGGAGACCAAGGACAAAGGCATTAGGGGGCAGCCCAGCACCCGCAGAACTGCTCCAGTTTCCATCATATTCTTCATCGCCCCCCCCCCCCCAAAGTCCCAGCTGAGCCTGTCACGTGCTTGTAAAAAGAGCCAGTTTTAGCTGACAAAGAGCTGCCGTTATCTCGGGAGCTTCATCAAGCCCCTGTTTGACGCCTTCGGCAAAATTTCGGTGACCTACGCGCGCAATGAATCGAAGCCCAGCAACTAGAAATATGAATATTTAAAAAACATTTCTGCTCAACCTCTTCACTACTGGCTGCTGGAGTGGCAACTCAATGCCGACAAAGCGGGCAGGGAAGCCCCTCTGGGAACACCTGGCCGTCTGGGAGAATCTGTGAATGGATTTTTGTTGCGTGAAAATTGAAACTGTCTTTGCGAGTGCTCACTACTCATCTGTGTCCCAAGTTTGCATTAGGAAATTCGGCCTCACCGATGGGGAGCAAAGGAGAGAAGAGCGCTGGTCGAATTCAAGCGCGCTGCTCACGCGAGCCAAATTTGCAGCTGCCGGGCCCAGCCAAGGAGATCCGGGACCTGAGCCTGGAGTCGAGGATCTTGGCGGCTTCTTTAGTGTCACATCGACAACATTTCACGCATTCGCTTTTGGGGAACTTTTTATAAATGTGAAATTTGGATGTTATGAAGGTTCGGCGTTATTGGGTTCTTGGACTCTTGAAACTTTTAGGTGATATGAAATTTAGGTCCTAGGAAATTTAGGTCCTGTAAAATTAAGGTGCTAAAGAATTTAGTTCCTAGAGAAATTTAGGTCCTATGAAATTTAGGTCATTTGAAATTTAGGTTCTAAATCAAAAGAATTTAGTTCCTAGAGAAATTTAGGTCCTATGAAATTTAGGTCCTATGAAATTTAGGTCCTATGAAATTTAGGTCCTATGAAATTTAGGTCCTATGAAATTTAGGTCCTATGAAATTTAGGTCCTATGAAATTTAGGTCCTAAAGAATTTAGTTCCTAGAGAAATTTAGGTCACGTGACATGTAGGTCCTATAGATTCAAGGTCCTACAGAATTTAAATCCCATGAAATTTAGGCTAAATGAAGTTTAGATCTGACTAGCAATCTAGTGCGGCCCCCCTTCGGGGCGCCCAATAAGAAAGGAGCAAAATTAGTTCATGGAAAACAATAAAAAAGCACATTTTCTTAAACACCCATTCCTTCTTCATTTTTTAAAAATCACCTTATTCGTGTAAAATTGTCACGGACAAAGATGATTGCAAAGTGAAAGAATTACTTTTTCTCTAAAATTAACAAACAGACAACAAAATATAGCTTCCCCTAAATAGAAAATATTCCCAAGACAGCAAGCACCCCCCTCCAAAAGTAAACAACCACAGATAGCAAGCATCCTCTAGTGCTCATAGCAAGCATCTGCAGATAGCAAGCATTTGCAGATAGGAAGCATCCCCCAGATAGCAAGCATCACCCCAGATAGCAAGCATCCCCCAGATAGAAGCATCCACCCAGATAGCAAGCATCTGCAGACAGCAAGCATCCCCCAGATAGCAAGCATTCTGCAGATAGCAAGCATCCCCCAGATAGCAAGCATCCCCCAGATAGCAAGCATCCCCCAGATAGCAAGCATCACCCCAGATAGCAAGCATCCCCCAGATAGAAGCATCCACCCAGATAGCAAGCATCTGCAGACAGCAAGCATCCCCCAGATAGCAAGCATTCTGCAGATAGCAAGCATCCCCCAGATAGCAAGCATCCCCCAGATAGCAAGCATCCCCCAGATATTGTTGAAGCATCCACCCAGATAGCAAGCATCCTGCAGATAGCAAGCTAAATTGATTTTTTTAACTTGGAGAATTTGACAGTCCAGATTTTGTGCTCCGGTCGCCTCGACCGTCCCCTCTCATCCTGCAGTCTCCTTCTCGTCAAGTTTTTTTCCTCAATTGGGGCCGCGCGTGCCTCGCCTTGCACATCCAAACTATTTTCAAGACGCCCCTTCTAACAGTTTTGATGATGAATCGAGGACCGCTACAATAGACACCTGGACGTTGGAGCAGCGCAACGGAAAGACAAGTGGAGCACCTGTACAGATGGTTCATTCATTCGTACAGCATTGGCGCACTTTTATGTGCTCAGGAGTGAGCGGAATGGGCAGAACTGCCGTCAGCGCCGGGTTGTGGGACGATCGGTCCCTGCTGCAATTTTTATTTATTATTATCACTAGAAAGCAAAGATTTATCCAAGTCCCAACTAAAGCGCAAAGGGAACTGATCTCCGCAGTTGTCGCCCGGCGACCAAACGCTGACACACCGGCGGAACAGAACGAATTTTGTTATTCATAAAGTTGCCGACTGTTTGGGTGGCTAGAGGGTTACCGGTGTGACTCACTCTAAGCTGGTGTTCATCAACAGAGTCAAGGAATGCTAAGAGACAGTGATTCTGGATCTGGGCCTTCTTGTGTTATCCTTGCTGGGAGACGCTACCCTTGGGAGGAGACGCTACCTTTGAAGGGAGAAGCTACCCTTGAAGGGAGGCGCTACCTTTGAAGGGAGAAGCTACCCTTGAAGGGAGGCGCTACCTTTGAAGGGAGAAGCTACCCTTGAAGGGAGGCGCTACCTTTAAAGGGAGAAGCTACCCTTGGGTGAGGCGCTACCCTTGAAGGGAGAAGCTTACCCTGAGGGGGGGCTACCCTTCAAGGAAGAGGGGGGCGCTACCCTTGAAAGGAGAAGCTACCCTTGGGGGGCTACCCTTCAAGGGAGAGGGGGCGCTACCCTTGAAAGGAGAAGCTACCCTTGGGGGGAGGCGCTCGCTACCTTTGGGGAGGCTCAAAGGGTGTGATGTAAATTTGAGAGTTTGCGAATCAGCTCCTTTCACCTGGACTGCCTCCATTCCAGCTATCTAGATTTGACATTCCACAACACAGGCCCAGTGTGTTTATGCCGGCCGTTAAAACAAAGCTGCAAGAGGCTTCCGGGGAAGACAAAATCCGCGGCGATTTGTAAAGCGGACAAAAAAATCAATTTAGAAGTCGAGGTCAATCCGGGAGCTGCGATTGAAAATCTTGGCGGAATGGCCGAAGAGGTCGCGACCCCTGGCTGCACACCTTCACGCTCTCACCCAAACCGGAGGCCCACATGCCGACCTGAGCCTCGCCTGAGGAGCGGAGAAGTCGCGGGACACGAGGCGTGAACCAATTCGCCCCCCCCCCACCCCGACAACACGCCGCTCCTCTCCCAACCCTCCATCAACTTCCCGTAGGTGTTACGTCCGAGCAGCCATCATATCAAAATTCGACCGGAGCCTCTTCCGTGTTCGAAAACAAACCGCTGACCCTTCGGGAGGCTCGCCGAACCCCACCGCTTCCGCCCGTCTGTTCCCGGGCCAGCAATGCCCCTGCGCCCGGCAAATCCCCCCCCCCCCAATTTTCCCATTTTCATGTCTGACAGTTGCTTTTTCCCAAGAAATTGGCTGGGAGGCGAGAAAACGAAGATGGGACAGAATGGCGGCAGTCACGGGGGACTTGAGGCTGCTTTTAAAAGAAACTTCTTTAGTACAAAACATTGCTTGGGATCTTAAGGGATTTCGAGTTTTAGTTAATGAGAGATCTTTGGGAGATTTCGAATTACATTCGGTGGGATCTTTATGGAGATTTTAAATCACATTTGATGGGATCTTTGGGGAGATTTTGAATATTACATTGGATGGGATCTTTGGGAGATTTCGATTAGATTTGATGGTATCTTTGGGAGATTTTGAATATTAAATTTGATGGGATCTTCGAGAGATTTCGAATATTACATTGGATGGGATCTTTGGGAGATTTCGATTAAATTTGATGGGGTCTTTGGGAGTTTTCGAATATTAAATTTGATGGGATCTTCAGGAGATTTCGAATATTAGATTTGATGGGATCTTTGGGAATTTTTTAATATTAAATTTGATGGGATCTTTGGAAGATTTCGAATATCACATTTGAT
Source organism: Macrostomum lignano (assembly GCA_002269645.1). NCBI lineage: Eukaryota > Metazoa > Platyhelminthes > Macrostomidae > Macrostomum > Macrostomum lignano. The sequence continues at coordinate 105,450 of NIVC01000249.1, forward strand.
GGGCTCTTTGGAGAGATTTCGAATATAGCATTTGATGGGATCTTTGGGAGATTTCTTATTACATTTGTTGGGAACTTTGGGAGATTTCGAATTACATTCGGTGGGATCTGGGGATATTTTGAATTACACTTGATGGGACCTGGGGATTTCGAATTCAAGTTTTTCGGCTAGACCACTAAAATCCCCATTCCAAAACGGCATGGCTACTGGGAGAGTTCCAGCAGAGCCAGTCGAAGCCGAAGTTGCCTGGCGGTTCCGGTCGAGCCGGCGCAGCCCCTGCCCGATCTGCACGGGACAGTTGCGAAATCCTGGCATGGCGCATTCCATTCTGTTCCAAATCAGTTCTGCACTGCTGCGTCTCCCATGCTCAGCATCCCAAATCCCATTGATCAGTTCCGTTCTATTCCACCCAATCAATTGTAGGCAGCTTGTACATCTCATTACACACATCCCTTTTTGAACTTCGGGCTTCATAAGTACTTTTAATAAGTCCAATACTACATAAAAAAGGCCCCATAGTAACACGCTGTCGACGGATTCCACTGGTTCGCAGTAGAGGCAGCGGCAGTCACTTTAATACCGAGAAGAAAAAATGATGACACTTCGATAGCAACTGATGCATTCTGGAACTGAGGGACCAATGGATTCGAGTCAAGCATTCCAGACAACGGGGAACACGCGGGTCCCCCTGTAGCAACTGCTGCCGTTTGCAATGTCAGTAAAGACAGGCCACTCGAAGCGCTCGCGGTGCCACCCCACTCTGCCCCGATTCAAGGAGACTTCGAGCCTTGAATCTGGAGTAGCACAATTCTCATTAAAAATCACTGTGATCAGTCTTTGGTGCAGAGTAATTCTGTTATTTTATTACCAATCGCATGACAACACAAATTTTCAAGAAGTCGTGGCGCGAGAGTCTCTTTTTTGATTGAGAGCAATCCAGATTGTCGTCCAAGGCCTCCTTGTACCTCTTATTCCCCCCGGCGCTCGCCGCTCATCATTAGCTCGGCCAGACCAAAACTAAGATCGGCTGTTAAAACTAACGAACACAGGGAGTCGTATAACACCCCACTCGATAACAGAGAAAGGCGTTGGTGACTTGTCTGGTGTTTGCGTAAGATAGAGTGGGCATGCGGGGTAATGTCGCTGTAAAACTGCTGCGCAGATAGGCCGTAAATTTGTTAGAATTGACCGGACCGCGCTTGATGTTAGACAGCGATAACTGCTTTGGTGAGTGTTGAACCCCCAGTATGAGCTATTGAAGGACGCAAATCAACGCTGGATGCTGAGGTGCCGAAGTCTTAACGCTGGATGCTGAGGTGCCGATGTCTTAACGCTGGATGCTGAGGTGCCGAAGTCTTAACGCTGGATGCTGAGGTGCCGATGTCTTAACGCTGGATGCTGAGGTGCCGAAGTCTTAACGCTGGATGCTGAGGTGCCGATGTCTTAACGCTGGATGCTGAGGTGCCGAAGTCTTAACGCTGGATGCTGAGGTGCCGAAGTCTTAACGTTGGATGCTGAGGTGCCGATGTCTTAACACTGGATGCTGAGGTGCCGAAGTCCTAACGCTGGATGCTGAGGTGCCGAGGTCTTAAGGCTGGATGCTGAGGTGCCGAGGTCTTAACGCTGGATGCTGAGGTGCCGAGGTCTTAACACTGGATGCTGAGGTGCCGATGTCGTAACGCTGGATGCTGAGGTGCCGAAGTCTTAACGCTGGATGCTGAGTTGCCGAAGTCTTAACGTTGGATGCTGAGTTGCCGAAGTCTTAACGTTGGATGCTGAGGTGCCGAGGTCTTAACACTGGATGCTGAGGTGCCGATGTCTTAACACTGGATGCTGAGGTGCTGAGATCCTAACGCTGGATGCTGAGGTGCCGAGGTCTTAACGCTGGATGCTGAGGTGCTGAGATCTTAACGCTGGATGTTGAGGTGCCGAGGATCTGTGTGCTCTAGCTATTGTCTCTCTGGATGCTGAGGCCTTGACGCCAGTTACTAAGGCGCCCAATGTTTTTACTGGTGCACCAGAATGCCCAGCCCGCCTACACAGGAAAGCAGCATATCATTATCGCAGCCCCCAGTTTATTACCATGGTGATAATTAGCGGGTAAACTGATGCCCAGCCAGGTTATTCGCAATAGAAATCGAAAGCATGCACACACCCTCTGCCCCATATACACTCGGAGCAGTTATGAAGCGGAGACCGACAAAACTAATAAGCCAAGTTTACACAACACACACACAGAGATTTTGTTTAGCTTGGTGACAAGAGAGATATTGCGTCACATCCAGGCTAGGCTATGATACGGGAACCGCCGTCTCCATTGTCCGGAAATGATTTATTGGTAGGTAACTAAGGGAGGGAGGCGGCTGGAGGTCAGATTACATGCCGGAGGGCCGGAGGGCCAGCGATGTTTGGCTGGGGGCGCATGCGGCAGACTGAGGTCGGTCTGTGAATGAGAATTAACAATTAAATTAATATTTCGTAATAATTAACAGAAGGTGCCTTCCAGAGCAGGGAAAAATTATTGTGTAAAAATCATAGCACCAGGGCATCAACGCTATTTGTGCGGCCAAACCTCAGTTCAAGGGGATCAAACTGGCTGTCAGAGTCACAAAAAAGGTAAATTTTGTCAATGCTTGTCGAGGGCGCTCAAGGTACTCGTAGTTGCGATTGATGCCAAAATAGTTGCTAGGGGCACTCAGGTTAGTTGCTAAAATGGTTGTCAAGAGCACCAAAATGGTTGTCAAGGCTGCCAAAATGGTTGTCAAGGGTGCCAAAATTGTTGTCAAGGGTGCCAAAATGGTTGTCAGTGACGCTCAAGGTAGTTGCTAAGGACGCCAAAAATGGATGCCAATGGCACCAATGTACTCGTAGCTGCTAAGTTAAGGTGCTCAAATGGTTGTCAAGGGCACCAAGGTTAGTTGCTAAGGGCACCCAAAATCAGTAAGCATCGAAATTTGGAGCACCAAAAATGGTAGACAAGTGGCGTCCACAAGAGCACTTACTGCGCACTGCTAGCCGCTGGCCACTTCAAAGCCAGGCAAAAGACCCGAATTCGGGAGAAGGCAATTGAAAATCCTCACTCGGAACTCTTCAGAAGAAAAGAAGTCTTGTCCATAATTGGTGCTGCGCCGCCAGTACCAGGGGGTTACAAATAGGTTATTGTAAAAGCAGAATAATCTATACTGCAAGACCCATAGGACTGCAACATCAATTTGTGTTTTTATAGCCCTCTTGCAGACTAAAAGAAGACAGAGATTGACCCGCAAAAGAATCCTTGCGTGTTTTTATTCAAGTGCCGCATTTTTGTTCCTCAACTGCCTGCAAAAGCAACTTTTCGTTGGTTTTTTTATCATTTTCGGCTCGCAGTTGCCGGCCGCCCGACTGGCTTTTTTCTTCTCTGCATTGGCTATCGAAATTTTATTGGAATTCGACGTTGTTGGTACTGTTGGATCAGATGACTCAGTTTTAGGGAATTTAGCTTTGTCACTGCTACATGTACCTGTATTGGGCCACATAGTCTGGTTTGAGTCAGATGGGTTCAAATTGGGTCAGATGAGGTCATGCGTTCGACCAGATGAGGTCCTATAGGATAAATTGGATGTAGATTGGGTCAGATGGTGTCAACTTGTGTCAGATTGTATCAGCTTGTGTCAGATGGTGTCAACTTGTGTCAGATGGTGGCAACTTGTGTCAGATGGTGTCAGCTGGTGTCAGATGGAGTCAAATTGTGTCAGATTGTGTCAACTTGTGTCAGAGTGTGTCAACTTCTGTTAGAGTGTGTCAACGTGTGTCAGAGTGTGTCAAACTGTGTCAGAGTGTGTCAAATTGTGTCAGAGTGTGTCAAATTGTGTCAGAGTGTGTCAAATTGTGTCAGAGTGTGTCAACTTGTGTCAGATGGTGTCAAATTGTGTCAGATGGTGTCAAATTGTGTCAGATGGTGGCAACTTGTGTCAGATGGTGGCAACTTGTGTCAGATGGTGTCAACTTGTGTCAGATGGTGGAAACTTGTGTCAGATGGTGTCAGCTGGTGTCAGATGGAGTCAAATTGTGTCAGATTATGTCAACTTCTGTTAGAGTGTGTCAAATTGTGTCAGAGTGTGTCAAATTGTGTCAGAGTGTGTCAAATTGTGTGTCAGAGTGTGTCAACTTGTGTCAAAGTGTGTCAAATTGTGTCAGAGTGTGTCAAACGGGGTCAGCTGAGGTCAGATAGTTCAGATGGGGTCAGGTGAGGTCAGATAGTTCAGATGGGGTCAGGTGAGGTCAGATAGTTCAGATGGGGTCAGGTGAGGTCAGATAGTTCAGATGGGGTCAGGTGAGGTCAGATAGTTCAGATGGGGTCAGGTGAGGTCAGATAGTTCAGATGTGGTCAAGTGAGGTCAGATAGTTCAGATGGGGTCAGATGAGGCCAGATAGTTCAGATGGGGTCAGCTGAGGTCAGTTAGTTCAAATGGGGTCGGATAAAACTAGGTGAGGTCAGATAGTTCAGATGGGTTCAAGTGAGGTCAGATAGTTCAGATGGGGTCAGCTGAGTTCAGATAGTTCAGATGGGGTCAGCTGAGTTCAGATAGTTCAGATGGGGTCAGCTGAGTTCAGATAGTTCAGATGGGGTCAGCTGAGTTCAGATAGTTCAGATGGGGTCAGCTGAGGTCAGATAGTTCAGATGGGGTCAGCTGAGTTCAGATAGTTCAGATGGGGTCGGATAAAACCAATAGCTCATTTGTTAGATGCGAAACAAGTCTCAAAAGTAAGTCGCATAACTACTGTACTGAAATGAATAGAACTCTCACAATACTACTATCTGAGTAGTCAGAATGTACTACAAAACTGTCAATCAAAGAGAAAATCAGCTTTTTTCTTCAAAATCAGGTTAGCCGCCGACTCACCCGCGTCCCTGTCGACAGCCCGCACCCTGGCCACCGCGGAGCCTTGCGGCGCATCCTCGGAGAGCCGCGCCTCGGTGTCAGCGACTGCCGTGACCGCCGTCCTGTTGACTGTCGGGCCGGTGTCGATGACGAACTCCGGCGAGCAGTCGTTCTCGTCCAGAACGTCGATCTCAACGACGTCAATCTCCGTGTCGAAGTCGGCGTCTTCCTCGTCATCGTATTCGGCAAAAAAATTTTGTCGTCAATTTCGGACACGATAGTCAGCGAGAGTCTTTGTTCGGCTTCACGATCCAGACTGCCGTTGAGCGCCACCGCGCCAGTTCGCTCGTCCAAGGTGAACATCTTCTCGACGCTGGCACCCGACAGTCGATAGCGTCGCCGAACACCGGCGGCGAGGCCACCGCCAAACTCCGCCACTGTCGATCCTGGCAACGTCGCCTCTGACAGGCGCAGTCGATGCCGCCGAAGCCTCCGAGGAATCGCCGAGGTGCCAGCGGCGGTGGCGGCGGCGGCGGCGGCGGCGGCGGCCCAGCGCTTCGATCGCCGCCTCGGCGCGCAGTCGTCCAGCTCGATCTGCAGCCTCCGCGGCGGTGTGCCGAACACCCCGTCAGTAGCAATGATGAGAAGCTTCAGCGGCCGTCCCCGAAGAAGGCGGCGACGGCGGCGGCGAATGCGGCGACACGCGTCAACAGCGGCGCCACTGGTTGCCATGGAAACGGCTCCAGTGTCGATGTCGACATCGAATAAGATGTCGGCGTCGCCTTCGCCGCGGCCGCGGCCGCCGCCAAGAGAGAAGTAGCGAACCGGCGGCCGGTCCTCGGGATCGTCGTCAGCTACGGCGAGCAGGTCGCTGCCGGCGGGCACCAAGTCGACGGTTGCCGCCGATCCCGACTGCCGGAGCTTTGCCGTGGAGAGTCGAATAGTCGAAGCGGAGGAGGACTCGTAGCTAGGCGCCGCCCACCTCAACGGCTGGTCGTTGACGTCAAGGACGCGGACTGTCACCTCGGCGGGATGACCGACGGCTCCGGCGGAGTCGGCAGCGAAGGCCAGAAATCGCAGGGTGGCGTTCGGCAGCGACTCCCGGTCCAGCCGTCGCCTCAGTCGCAGCTGCCCGGTGGCTGGGTTGATGCTGAAGGCCTCGACGCCGCTGCCGGCAACGCTGTCGTTTTCGATGTTGGCCAGCCGGTAGGTCAGCTGGAAGTCGGCGCCGGGATCCTGGGCGCGCAGCGGCAGCAGCGGCTCGCCCGGCGCGGCGTCCTCGCGGACCAGCAGCGAGTAGGCGGCGGACTCGAACACCGGCGGCCGGGCGATGTCGACTTCAAGGTTGTAGCCCACTGTCAGCGCCGCTGTCGCTACTGCGATGTCGGACTGGGAGGTCGGACTTGTCGATTTGACCCTATTTATTTGGGTCATAGGCAGTTAAGTAGGTCACTGAATTGTGGGTCAATTACTGCTAGCGATTGCGGGAGATTTCAAGTTGCAGCTGATAGGATCTGTGTAGGAGTCAGCTGGGTCAGGTGAGAGAGTCAGCTGGGTCAGGTGAGAGAGTCAGCTGGGTCAGGTGAGTTGGTCAGCTGGGTCAGGTGAGTTGGTCAGCTGGGTCAGGTGAGAGGGTCAGCTGGGTCAGGTGAGAGAGTCAGCTGGGTCAGGTGAGAGGGTCAGCTGGGTCAGGTGAGAGGGTCAGCTGGGTCAGGTGAGTTGGTCAGCTGGGTCAGGTGAGTTGGTCAGCTGGGTCAGGTGAGGGGTCAGCTGAGGGTCAGGTGAGTTGGTCAGCTGGGTCAGTGAACGGTTCTGCTGCTCAAACCTGACAGTGGCAGCCACGGTCAGGCCATAGGGCGTCGCCGTCCCGTTGAGTCGTCGTCGGAGGCGCAACCGAAAGCTGCTACCGCCGCCGACGCCGTCCACGGAGTCAGAGGAGTCGCCGGCAGCTTCAAAGAACTCGCCACCAGGGCCGTCGCTGACCCGGACCTCCAGCCTGACCGCAGAGGAGGCGGCCACGCGGCAGACGGCGAGACTGGCGCCCAGCGGCGTGGCCTCCGACAGGCGAACGTCGCTCCAGGAGGGCGGCTGGCAGGTCAGGCCGGCGAGCACCGCGGCGTCGGTGGCGGTGTCGTTGCCGTCGGAAAAGTGCACCGCCAGACGGAACGGCGACGCCGATCGAGAATGGGGCAGCTCGAAGTCGACGGCGAAGAATTCGAGGATTCGAGTTTTCGGGAGCTGCCGAAATTCGGCCGATGCCGGCACGAATGTCACTCGGCCGCTTGTGGCGTCGAGCTGGAAGCCTTCGGCGCTGTCTCCGGTGGTCGCGAGTTCGAACCGGCCAACCGGACGGCGCGGATGATCGGCGTCGCGAGCGCGCAGGCGGAACACGTCGACGGAATCTGCGGAGGTCGCCGGCGCCTGCAGGATGACGTCGGCTTGTTGAAAATCGAAGTGAGGCAGGTTGTCGTTAATGTTGGCGACGGTGACTACCACGTGGCAGACTTGGCGACGGCTGGCGTCCGCGGTAATGGCGTCAACGAGGACGTCCAGCTGGCGCTCTCGCTCGCGGTCGAGCGCAGACCGGAGCGTCAGCTCACCTGTGCTCGAGTCCAGGCTGAGCAGGCGGTTCGCCTCGTCGCCGATGAGGCGGTAGACGGCGCTGGAAGCAGCGTGTGGTTGCCAGTTGCAGGTAAATTACAGTTGTTAAACAACTTTGACTTGACATTCGACAGGTAAATTCTTGTTGCCAAGTGACCAAATCGATCCTATATTTCACAGGTAAACTCCCGTTGCTAAGCAACCTAAATCGATCCCATATTTCACAGGCAAACTCCCATTGCTAAGTGACCAAATCGACTTGAAATTCGAATTCTTATTGATACTCAACCAAAATCATTCACAGGCAAAAGGCTAAGTCGGGGAATCCCCGTTGCTAAGCAACAAAAACACGGGAATCCCCAGTCGCACCGATTTGAATCATCCGAGGAGGAGTTCCCAGCGCTAGATGACGCGGGCGCCACGCGCAGGATGCTGAGGCCCACCGGCGCGTTCTCCGGGATCTTGGCGTGCTGAATGAGCCGAGCGCACAGAGTCGGAGGCCCCCGGCTGGATGAGGCGAGGCAGCGACTGCCGGCGTTTCGCCAAGGACTGCGACGACTCTGACCGCCGGGCAGCAGGCGGACTCGAACTCGCGACCTATCGGAATGCACCGAATCCGTTACCATAGCAACAAAGGTTAGCTCGCTAGGCAGCGCTTGGCAGCCGTCTCCTAGCAACCGGTAGTTAGGCCGGTATCTAAGCACGCCGGAGCGCGGGTGCAGCAAGAACTGGTCGGCGTCGCCGCCAGGCAACAGCCGGTAAGTCAGCTCAGGATTCGAACCATCGACCTCCCCGCGTCCGCCGAGGTCCGGATCCCGAGCTCGCAGCCGGCCAACGAAGGCGCCGTTGCGCTGCGGTTCGTCATCGTCGGAGACGTCGCGCGGCGCGGCCAGCCGCCATTCGCGCCGGAAGAACCGCGGCGGCCAGTCGTTGGAGTTTACGACCTGGACGCTGACGGGCAGGCGGGCGACGGCCGGTGGGGATTCACCGGCCATGGCGGCGGCGACCAGCCAGAACCGGTGGTGCCGGCGAGTCTCAAAGTCCAGCCGGCGACGCAGCCGCAGCTGTCCGTTGGCGGCACCGACGACGAAAGCGTCAACATCCTCGGGTGCGCCCTCCAGCCGGTAGGCGACCCCGATGCCGGAGGCTGTCGCCGCTGAAGCCGTCAGGATAACGCGCTGCCGCCAGGCCGCTGGCGGCTCCGCCTCCGACATCGTCACTGAGAAGCCGCCGGCGTCGGCAGCCGGGCCGACAAATTCTGGAGTGTCGGCGGCTGGCGAAGCTTTCTAAAAATACATGAAGAAAGAGAATTTTCGCGCAAATCAGCCTACTGAACGAGTAGCTAGACGCATTCTAAACAGATTTTTTTAATTTCAGACGAACATTTAATCAGACTGGAAATAACTATTTGCCGATAAATTTTCTCCACCTCTCTACCGAGTCTCACCTGGAGGAACACGGTCAGGTGCAGCTCGGCTGACAGGCCGGTCACGTGATCGGCAGCGGAGATGAGCAGCTGGTGCTGCGGAGACGCCTCGTAGCTCAGCTTCGCTGCCAGCCGGAGCGCGCCTGGAATGGATTGGAATGGAATGGATTGGAATGGAATGGAATGGAATGGAATGGAATGGGATGGATTGGAATGGAATGGAATGGGATGGAATGGAATGGAATGGATTGGAATGGAATGGAATGGACTGGAATGGATTGGAATGGAATGGAATGGACTGGAATGGAATGAAATGGAATGGATTGGGATGGAATGGACTGGAATGGAATGGACTGGAATGGATTGGAATGGAATGGGATGGAATGGAATGGAATGGAATGGAATGGAATGGATTGGAATGGAATGGAATGGACTGGAATGGAATGGAATGGAATGGACTGGAATGGATTGGAATGGAATGGGATGGAATGAAATGGAATGGAATGGACTGGAATGGGATGGGATAGATTGGAATTGAATTGAACGGAATGGAATGGGAAAGGTAGATACAAAGTCAGATATTCTCAGAAACAATCTAGAATAGATACTATGGCAACACTATTTATTAGATCATACTAAACACAACTTTGACAAAAGGTCAACAATATAAACAAATGATAATTAACAAGCTAATAGCTAATCTAGACAACAAAGTCCACTCTCGTATTGATGCACTACAGTTACAGTTAATCACAAAATATCAGACACAAATGTTGCCCCAAGCATCGGCCAAGCTGCAGACAACAATAATTGACTTTTCTAATAGTCATCCACTGCCATACAGCAGCCATCGGGGATCCAGTCACCAAGGCCCGCGCAGCAGCCTCTTCCCCACTTCCCCGTCTGCTCCCCAACCAAGGCGAGCCTGGAATCCCATTAGCCCCAACTGCCATATAAAGAAACTCCACGAAACTCCACTTTTCCACTTTGCAGCCTGGAATCCTGACCTGACCCTGTCGGTAATAAGCTTTTAGCGTTTTCGGATGAAGCTGCTGGGGACAGCTGCTTGTTAATGATCCAAACCGCAGGTTGCTATGGAGACCCAGCCAGATAGATAATTATGTCACTATCCCTATTTTAAGATAATTTACAGCTGGTTGAATTGTGTTTTTGAGTGACTGCAGTAGCGCCGATGTGGGAAGCAGTGGATAAAAAACTGGGCGAGGTTATTCTGTGTCTAGTTTGCTTCTGAAACATATCTGCGAATCAGGTGTGCTGCATCTGCTGCCTTCTCTCAGACTGAACTGCCTGCGACTCAATTCATCTGCTCTGGGCCCATCAGCTCCCACTTTATCTCTCTTCCCCATCTCATATTCTGCCCATCTCTCTTTCCCATCCCATATTCTCCCCATCTCTCTCTCTCTCCTATCCATCCCACATTCTCCCCATCTCTATCTTCTCCCCATTCCATATTCTCCCCATCTCTCTCTTTACCATCCCATATTCTCCCCATCTCTCTCTTCACAATTTCACATTCTCCCCATCTCTCTCTTCCCCATCCCATATTCTCCCCATCTCTCTCTTCACAATTTCACATTCTCCCCATCTCTCTCTCTCTTCCCCATCCTATATTCTCCCCATCTATCTTCCCCATTCCAAATTCTCCCCATCTCTTTCTTCCCCATTTCACATTCTCCCCATCTCTCTCTCTCTTCCCCATCCTATATTCTCCCCATCTATCTTCCCCATTCCAAATTCTCCCCATCTCTCTCTTCCCCATCCTATATTCTCCCCATCTATCTTCCCCATTCCAAATTCTCCCCATCTCTCTCTTCCCCATCCCATATTCTTTCCATATCTCTTCCCCATCCCATATTCTCCCCATCCTATATTCTCCCCATCTCTCTCTCTTCCCATCCCATATTTTCTCCATTTCCGTCTTCCCAATCCACCATTCTCTCCGTCTGTCTTACTTCTTCCTTAATACACACAGTTCCTTTTTATCAATCTCTTCAACTTTCAACTTCTCCCTTAATTTTACCACCTGTACTCTTTAAAAATTCCGGCAGTGTAAAAGCACATTTTGGTGTGAATTAAGAAAAATCCGAATTAAAAACAAACTGTCTACTTAAAGTAGATTAGATATGCGAGCAATTTAAAAAATTTCATATGCGCTCAGCCTACCTGATGTTACAGTCCCCGGGAAAAGCTACTTTATACTCACAGTCAGTTCACCTCTCGTCTGACTTGCAGTTGAGGCGCACCTTTGTGGCCCAGCCGGAATCCCCTGGCTCTCCCAGAGCTCTGAAGGTGATTAATGAAGACCACCTGGCAACCGCCTGCCCCATCGCTCTCCGCCACAGCTTCCACCCCCCCGTTTAAGTACAGCCTATACTATCTCTATATCTGTAATAAAATTTTAATTTTCAACTCTTTCAAAGGAAGCTAGCTGTCCCTGGAATCGGGGTCTAGAGAATAGACACCTGGATTAGAAAGATGGCGACTTAACTATCGAGGGGGGTCTTTTTTCCTTTATTAGAAATTTCTCAAGAAATCTTTGAAGTTTTCTAACCCGGTCTAACCAATAGGAACTTAACTGTAATGGGAGAGTTGCGACAATCCATAAAAAAGGGGGAGAACTGGACACAGCCCAGCGTTATAGCACATGCCCTGTCAGTCAAAAAATGGAAGGCTTACTCGCTTCACTCCAGCAAACCGACTCGCACTGCCTGATTGGAAAGAGAGTTCGGCATCTCATCTTCTCTCGTTACCCCTGCCAGCTGTGCGTGTGTGCGATGTTAGACTCTGCTGAGTTGGACAGCTGCTACTAATTGAGGCCAGAGGCTGAGGCTGGCTGCGACTCACGGAGAGTGGATTCGGGATGTTTGGCAAATCAAATTTTTGCCAAACTGGGTGCACTATTGAACTAGGGGGGGGGGTGGGTATGTGCTGTGCTTGTAAGTACGTTTGCAATGCTTTGTTTAATGTACCTTTTAATATCGCATCTTGCTCAAGCTGCTCGCTAGGGAGTGACGTATGGCGGGTGCGAAGGGTGATTTTGAGAGGGTAATTTAGGCGAGGGTGCTGGGAGGAGAGTGATTTTGGGAGGGTGCTTTGAGGAGGGTGATTTAGGGAGGATGCTTTGAGAAGAGTGATTTAGGGAGGGTGCTGTGAAGGGGGTGATTTAGGGAGGGTGCTGTGAAGGGGGTGATTTAGGGAGGGTGCTTTGAGGAGAGTGATTTAGGGAGGGTGCTGGGAAGAGGGTGATTTAGGGAGGGTGCTGTGAGGAGAGTGATTTAGGGAGGGTGCTGGGAAGAGGGTGACTTAGGGAGGTTGCTGTGAGGAGAGTGATTTTGGGGAGGGTGCTGTGAAGGGGGTGATTTAGGGAGGGTGCTTTGAGGAGAGTGATTTAGGGAGGGTGCTGTGAAGGGGGTGATTTAGGGAGGTTGCTGTGAGGAGAGTGATTTTGGGGAGGGTGCTGTGAAGGGGGTGATTTAGGGAGGGTGCTTTGAGGAGAGTGATTTAGGGAGGGTGCTGTGAAGGGGGTGATTTAGGGAGGTTGCTGTGAGGAGAGTGATTTTGGGGAGGGTGCTGTGAAGGGGGTGATTTAGGGAGGGTGCTGTGAAGGGGGTGATTTAGGGAGGGTGCTTTGAGGAGAGTGATTTAGGGAGGGTGCTGGGAAGAGGGTGATTTAGGGAGGGTGCTGTGAGGAGAGTGATTTAGGGAGGGTGCTGGGAAGAGGGTGACTTAGGGAGGTTGCTGTGAGGAGAGTGATTTTGGGGAGGGTGCTGTGAAGGGGGTGATTTAGGGAGGGTGCTTTGAGGAGAGTGATTTAGGGAGGGTGCTGTGAAGGGGGTGATTTAGGGAGGTTGCTGTGAGGAGAGTGATTTTGGGGAGGGTGCTGTGAAGGGGGTGATTTAGGGAGGGTGCTTTGAGGAGAGTGATTTAGGGAGGGTGCTGTGAAGGGGGTGATTTAGGGAGGGTGCTTTGAGGAGAGTGATTTAGTGAGGGTGCTGGGAAACCAGCTGGATACTAATATACAATTAATTCTCTCTAAGAGCGCCCGTGTCATTTCCACGCGCCTCCCATACGTATGTAAAATCACCGTTTGAATATCAGGCTCCCATTGAACCTCACAGAGACTTGCTGATGAATGCAGCGCTTTATTACATAACAGAGACTGAAGCTGACAAATACAGTTTTAGGTGGGGCCTGCTGCTAGGCCCACTGATTCTCAGAATTCACAGGTTGCAAGTTTGCGGCTTGAATGCAGGACAGACAGAGTGGCAGAAGCCCGTGTAGGAATAGCGTGACTCGATGGATATTCGACTGCAGTGGAAACAGAGCGTTGAGTCGTGTTTGAGCGATAGATAAATCGGAGACGAACCACTTTTGATGGAGCGAATTGCGGGCGAGAGACTGTGACACGCACTGCTCAGGTCCTTGTTGAGCCTTCTTGAGGCTGAATGCAGGAGTCGGTTGTCATCTGTCTGTCTTATGCTCGATTTTCATATTTAATTTTTACTTCGATATATTTTCCACAAATGCATTTTCCCGTCTGTGAATCTCATTTTCACATCAGTGATCGTGCATTTCATTCTCCCACCAGTGAATCTCATTCTCCCACCAGTGAATCTCACTCTTCCACCAGTGAATCTCATTCTCCCATCAGTGAATCCCACTCTTCCACCAGTGAATCTCATTCTCCCATCAGTGAATCTCATTCTCCCACCAGTGAATCTCACTCTTCCACCAGTGAATCTCATTCTCCCATCAGTGAATCCCACTCTTCCACCAGTGAATCTCATTCTCCCATCAGTGAATCTCACTCTTCCACCAGTGAATCTCATTCTCCCATCAGTGAATCTCATTCTCCCACCAGTGAATCTCATTCTCCCATCAGTGAATCTCATTCTCCTATCAGTGAATCTCATTCTCCCATCAGTGAATCTCACTCTCCCACTAGTGAATCTCATTCTCCCACCAGTGAATCTCATTCTCCTATCAGTGAATCTCATTCTCCCATCAGTGAATCTCACTCTTCCACCAGTGAATCTCACTCTTCCACCAGTGAATCTCATTCTTCCACCATTGAATCTCATTCTCCCACCAGTGAATCTCATTCTCCCATCAGTGAATCTCATTCTCCCACCAGTGAATCTTACTCTTCCACCAGTGAATCTCATTCTCCCATCAGTGAATCTCACTCTTCCACCAGTGAATCTCATTCTCCTATCAGGGAATCTCATAACCACATCAGTGAATCTTACTCTTCCATCAGTGAATCTCATTCCCCCACCAGTGAATCTCATTCTCCCATCAGTGAATCTCACTCTTCCACCAGTGAATCTCATTCACCCATCAGTGAATCTCACTCTTCCACCAGTGAATCTCATTCTTCTATCAGTGAATCTCATAACCACATCAGTGAATCTTACTCTTTATCAGTGAATATCATTCCCACATCAGTGTCTCATTACAATTCAATAGACCTCATATTCTCCCAGTTCATCCCATTTCTAGCTCACGAATCCCATACACTTGAGCACTGATTCCACAAGTGCTCCCCCAAAACAGCTGTCAAATTGAAGACTGAAAGCTCTCAAGATTAGAAAATAAAACTTCTAATCGAGTTGCAGAGGAGTCCTCACGGACCACACTGGCCCATACTTGCACAGACAGACAAACTCTCGACGGCTTCAATAGCAGTAAAAATTCTGCTGGTCATTTTCAATGAGCCGGGCTTTAATCAGAGCAGCCGCCAAGCGTGTCATGAGGTTCAGGAGGACACCGCCCGCCCGGCAGTACAGTGCATTTAGATGTGCGGCCGTAAAAGTCCGCTGAACAGGAATAAGAGTGCATCAACTTCATACTGCATTATATAGTATTGCTGGCTAATTTGGCATCTGCTAACAATTTGGGCCTTGGCTAAACTCGCCAGCTGCAATTTGCAGGCCCGCGACGCTGAGCGAATGCGCATCGCTTCCAATATTTGCTGTTTTGAAGGAATTCCTTTGCGTCCCGGCACTTTTCTTTGGGAAGCTTGTTAGCTTTGCGGAAGAGGGCTTCTGCTCTCTTGTCTCTCACACTCTATTTCTCCCTCTCTATTTCTCCCTCTCTATCTCTCCCACTCTATCTCTCCCGATAGATCTATCCAACTATCTCTCTCTATCTCTCCCTCTCCACTCTTCCACTCTATCTCTCTCACACTATTTCTTCCTCTCTATCTCTCCCACTCTAACTCTCCCACTCTCTCTTCCACTATATCTCTCCCACTCTATCTCTCCCACTCTCTCTCCCACTCTATCTCTCCCATTCTCTCTCCCACTCTCTCTCCCACTCTCTCTCCCACTCTATCTCTCCCACTCTCTCTTCCACTCTATCTCTCCCACTCTATCTCTCCCACTCTCTCTTCCACTCTATCTCTCCCACTCTATCTCTCCCACTCTCTCTCCCACTCTATCTCTCCCATTCTCTCTCCCACTCTCTCTCCCACTCTCTCTCCCACTCTATCTCTCCCACTCTCTCTTCCACTCTCTCTTCCACTCTATCTCTCCCACTCTCTCTCCCACTCTATCTCTCCCATTCTCTCTCCCACTCTATCTCCCACTCTATCTCTCCCACTCTATCTCTCCCACTCTCTCTCCCACTCTATCTCTCCCACTCTATCTCTCCCACTCTCTCTCCCACTCTATCTCTCCCATTCTCTCTCCCACTCTCTCTCCCACTCTCTCTCTCCCACTCTATCTCTCCCACTCTCTCTTCCACTCTATCTCTCCCACTCTATCTCTCCCACTCTATCTCTCCCACTCTCTCTTCCACTCTCTCTTCCACTCTATCTCTCCCACTCTCTCTCCCACTCTATCTCTCCCATTCTCTCTCCCACTCTATCTCCCACTCTATCTCTCCCACTCTATCTCTCCCACTCTTTCTCCCACTCTATCTCTCCCACTCTATCTCTCCCACTCTCTCTCCCACTCTATCTCTCCCACTCTCTCTTCCACTCTATCTCTCCCACTCTATCTCTCCCACTCTATCTCTCCCACTCTCTCTTCCACTCTCTCTTCCACTCTATCTCTCCCACTCTATCTCTCCCACTCTATCTCTCCCACTCTCTCTTCCACTCTATCTCTTCCACTCTATCTCTCCCACTCTATCTCTCCCACTCTATCTCCCACTCTCTCTCCCACTCTATCTCTCCCACTCTCTCTCCCACTCTCTCTTCCACTCTATCTCTCCCACTCTCTCTCCCACTCTATCTCTCCCATTCTCTCTCCCACTCTATCTCCCACTCTCTCTCCCACTCTATCTCCCACTCTATCTCTCCCACTCTCTCTCACACTCTCTCTCCCACTCTCTCTCCCACTCTCTCTCCCACTCTCTCTCCCACTCTCTCTCCCACTCTCTCTCCCACTCTATCTCTCCCACTCTCTCTCCCACTCTATCTCTCCCATTCTCTCTCCCACTCTCTCTCCCACTCTCTCTCTCCCACTCTCTCTCCCACTCTATCTCTCCCACTCTCTCTCCCACTCTATCTCTCCCACTCTCTCTCCCACTCTATCTCTCCCATTCTCTCTCCCACTCTATCTCCCACTCTCTCTCCCACTCTATCTCCCATTCTCTCTCCCACTCTATCTCCCACTCTCTCTCCCACTCTATCTCTCCCATTCTCTCTCCCACTCTATCTCCCACTCTCTCTCCCACTCTATCTCCCACTCTATCTCTCCCACTCTCTCTCCCACTCTATCTCTCCCATTCTCTCTCCCACTCTATCTCCCACTCTCTCTCCCACTCTATCTCCCACTCTATCTCTCCCACTCTCTCTCACACTCTCTCTCCCACTCTCTCTCCCACTCTCTCTCCCACTCTATCTCTCCCTCTATATCTATCCAACTATCTCTCTCTATCTCTCCCTCTTTATCTCTCCCACACTATCTATAGCACTCTATCTCTCCCTGTCTATCTATTCCACTCTTTCTCTCCCTCTATATTTCTACCTTTCTATCTCTCCCAATCTATCTCTCCCACTCTCTCTCTCCCACTCTATCTCTCCCATTCTATCTCTCCCTGTCTATGTCTCCTACTCTATCTCTCCCACTCTATCTCTCCCATTCTATATCTCCCTCTCTATCTCTTCCACTCTTCCTCTCCCTCTATATCTATACATCTCTATCTCTTCTAATCTATCTCTCACTCTCTATCTCTCCCTGTCTATATTTTCCACTCCATCTCTCCCTCTCTATCTCTCTTGTCTCTATCGCTTTCTTCGTACCAACTTTTGCCTCTTTCCACCCTCTCCACCTTCTCTGCATGTGTCACACAATAAGGATATTTAAAGTGATTCTCCATAATTCTCTCTGATCCCCAGACAATCTCAACGCTTCCTACTTTGATGTAGCAGCCAAGCTCAAGAAAAAAGGTCTACTATAGCATCTCTTCGCTATTTTTAAGGGACCGCACGTGAGGCCATGCGGAATAAAAAACACAGAATCCCCACAGACACGCGGCATCATCATACAGCATGGCTATGCCTGGTTGTCCGGCTCGCACTGTGACAGTCTAACAGTCCAACCCATGGTCACGCTAGGAAGGCTTCGGCTGTCTCGGCCCCCTCCCGGTCTCGCACTTCCGCCCGGCATTGGGAACAGGGGCTCCGGGGCTATTGAAGAGGAAGAAGGGGAGGCCAACAAAGACGGAGCACTTCTAATTCTGGGATATCTTCCTCTCGTCTCGATGCAGCCTCATTTAACAAAGTCCATCATGCTTTTTATTTATCAGCTGGGATGTAGGCAGACTCGTGTCAAACACACACTTTAACTTGGGAATCGTGCACGGAATTACAATGTTCACTATCATTGGGAGGACCAACCATCCCAGATCCGAACATCTTGTGGGTGCTCAGGGGCCAGCAGAATGAAACGGGCCCAGCAGGGGGTGCACGGTGGTCGTGGCCTTTTAATCGCCGAATCAACTAAACTGTCGGCAACACAAGATAATTGCCCAATTAACTCATCAAGTTCCATTTAACTAAAAGCTTTATTTGCATACAAGCGGAATGGCTAAGTCAATGAATTCAAGGCTGACAGGGGAAATCGCTGAGATTTCAAGGCTCACATGGAATTTCTGAGATGTCAAGGCTCACAGGGGGAATTTCTGATATGTCAAGTCTCACGGGGGGAATTTCTGAGATGTCAAGTCTCACATGGAATTTCTGAGATGTCAAGTCTCACGGGGGGGACTTCTGAGTTGTCAAGTCTCATAAGGGGAATTTCTGAGATGTCAAGGCCAACGGGGGAATCGCTGAGATATCAAGGCTCACGGGGGGATTTCTGAGATGTCAAGGCTGAGGGGGGAATTTCTGAGATATCAAGGCTCACGGGAAGATTTCTGAGATGTCAAGGCTGACAGGGGGAATTGCTGAGATGTCAAGGCTACCGGGGGGAATCGCTGAGATGTCAAGGCTGACAGGGGGAATTGCTGAGATGTCAAGGCTACCGGGGGGAATCGCTGAGATGTCAAGGCTGACAGGGGGAATTGCTGAGATGTCAAGGCTACCGGGGGGAATTGCTGAGATGTCAAGGCTGACAGGGGGAATTGCTGAGATGTCAAGGCTGACAGGGGGAATTGCTGAGATGTCAAGGCTACCGGGGGGAATCGCTGAGATGTCAAGGCTGACAGGGGGAATTGCTGAGATGTCAAGGCTACCGGGGGGAATTGCTGAGATGTCAAGGCTGACAGGGGGAATTGCTGAGATGTCAAGGCTGACAGGGGGAATTGCTGAGATGTCAAGGCTACCGGGGGGAATCGCTGAGATGTCAAGGCTGACAGGGGGAATTGCTGAGATGTCAAGGCTACCGGGGGGAATCGCTGAGATGTCAAGGCTGACAGGGGGAATTGCTGAGATGTCAAGGCTGACAGGAGGAATTGTTGAGATGTCAAGACTGAGAGGTCAGAAGCAGCATGTAGTTTATTTAAAAAATGTATTCCATTCTTTGTTGGCTCCCCAACGGGAGGTGCTGATTGCTAGTAAAGGGCTATTTTTTTATCAACTAAGCTGTAGGCAGTCAGTCAGGATAATTGCCTAATTAACTCATCAAGATACATTTAACTATATCAAAGCTTTATTTGCATACAAGCGGAATTGGAACTCGACCTTTAGCCAGAGGCGTCAATAAAAGCGTCAATCTAAAATCGTCAGTCTTCGCGCCAGCAGACCAATTTAAAACACAAAAAAGTTGCGATTAACTCGACTTACATTCCGAACTGGCGGCCGGACCTGCGAAATGAAGAAAAAAGGCAATAAACTGCATTTTTATTTGTCTGCATGATGCAGTTGAGTCACAATTAGTAACTGCTTTTACTGTACTAATATAAAATATAAGGGAAAGTTGGGAAAATCTACGACAGGCGCTAATGGCACGCGATGATGCTGGTCAATTTTGGGCGAGTTGCTACATCCGAAGACAATCGATTATTTTGTAGTCAAGGAAAGCTAGGATGGAAGCCACTCGGCCCGAATAATCAATCTGACTGCATTAAAACCGCTTTAGAGAAGGGAGAGAGAGGTGTCGACTTGATAACCGAGACGGGGACGGCAATCTTCAACTGGAGAAATATCACTGGGCACGGCAAAATGTGACTACGTAATGCCCAGACAGTTGGAGTGGCCAAAGTGTGCAACTTGTTAACTTGCTAATGAATCAGTAAAATGTACCGGCTGCTGTTAATTCAAGGGCATTCAAAGGCACGGTGCAGTTGCTAAGAATGTTTCTTAGAAAAGAAATTAGAGAATTAGTAGGATATGTTTCTTAGAAAAGTAATATGTTTCTTGGAGACACAATGTTTCTTAAAAAAGTAATATGTTTCTTGGAGACGCAATTTTTCTTAGAAAAGGAGACCACAACAATATGTTTCTTAGAAAATTAATGTTTCTTACAAAGAAAAGGAATGTTTCTTAAAAAATATGTTTGTTAGAAAATGAATAATTCTTACAAAACAATATGTTTCTTAGAAATACATTATGTTACTTAGAAAAGAAATGTGTTTCTTAGAAAAAAATATGATTCTTAGAAAGGAAAAATGTTTCCTAGAAAAGGAATATGATTCTTGGAAAGGAAATATGTTTCTTAGAAAGATGAACGCTTCTTAGATAAGAAATGTGTTTCTTGGAAAAGGAATATGTTTCTTAGAAAAGAAGTTTCTTAGATAAAGAATATAGTTCTTGGAAAATCTCTCACCAGCGGCGAAGTCCAGCCAGAAGAGGCCTTCCGGATCTCCGGACTCGATTCTATACGCCAAACTGTTCTCCGAGCTGCCAGCATCGGCCGTCACCATGGCAACCAAACCGTCCACCGGCACCGCCTCGGAGATTCGAACTCGGCGCCTGTCGGACGGCCGATATGCCGGCCCGGCCTGCGGAGCCACCAGGACGGTTGCCATGGCAACTGCGTTTTTCGCCGGCCTTCCGGAATCTGAGCAGGAGACGCTGAGCTCAAAAACGCCGACAACAGACGAGCCGGCGCCCCCCAGCCGCAGGCTGATGGCTCCGCTCGTAGCGTCGATGCTGAAGACGCCGTCACCGACGCCACTGCTGACGCCGAAGACGCGGCCGACGCTGGTCACGCTGACGATCGAGTAGGTCACGGTGCCGTTCTCGCCGTAGTCAGGGTCGACGGCGACAGCCGAACCGACGGCAACGAAGTCTGTCGATGGCGAAGGTTGTCGCACCACAAACCTGTACGGTGCCCCGACAAACGTTGGCGCGTTGTCGTTCGCATCGGCGACTTGGACGCGAACTTCGGCGCGGCCTTCCGACACGGCGCCACAGGCGTAGGCGGCGGCGAACCGAAGCGGCCGACGCGGCAGCGACTCGGCGTCCAGCTCGGCTGCCACGGAGATCGCTCCAGTCACCGGGTCGGCCAGAAAGTGCCGCTGAGCCAGCAGGAAATCTTCGGCCAGATTGTCGGACAGCGGCCGGAGCTGATATCGGCACGGCCGGTCGAGCGGCGGCTCCGGCCAGGGGTGCGGCTGTCCGATCACGTGACCGACTGGCGCGCTCTCGTCCACCCTGGCCTCGACGCGGCCCGCCTGGTGAAGCAGCAGCGGCGGACTTCCTGGCGCACCGACGTCGACTGTAACGTTGGTTTCGACCACGTGTCGGGAGTCGCTGGCAGTCAGGCAAAGTCGGTAGCGGCCGGGGCGAAGCAGCGAACCATTGCTGCCGGGCGCCGTCAAAATCGAGCCGCTCTGCCGGTCCACAGAGAAGCTGCCGTCCGCGTTGCTCCTGACGGTGTCGCCTTCACTGAGGAGCACCGCGGAGGCCAGCGTGAGCGTCGGCGGCGACCCGATGACGTCTGGATCGGCCAGGCGAACTCGCGCCACCCGCGCGCCAGGGTAGGTCGGAAGTTCGAGCACCACTGACGCCGTTGACAACTTTGGATAGAGAAACTTCGGCGGAGTGTCGTCCACGTCGGCAACTTCGACGCGCACCCGGACGGCACGGTGGCTGCGCAACCGGCGGGGCCGGCCGCGGTCCCGGGCTCGAATCCAGAGCTCGTGCCTGTCGGTCAGCTCCCGGTCCAGCGGCCGGCGCACCCGGAGAACCCCGGAGTCCTCGTCGACGTAGAACGTCTGCTCGCCGTAGCCGTCGGTCCAGACCTCGTACTCGATGTCGCCGTTCTCGCCGCTGTCCGCGTCCTCCGCCAGCAGCCTCAGCGGCCTTGGATACGAAACCGTCACAGTCGAGTTGACGGCCTTCATCGGCAGCAGCAGCACCGCGCCGCCAACCGGGACGTCCTCCGGCACCCAGCCGTGCAGCATCGGCTCTTCGACGCCATCAGGTGACGGCAGCGGCAGAGGCGGCGTCTTCCACCGCGGCCGATTGTCGTTGATATCGCGGATGGTGACGCGGATTCGAACCTCGGCCGACAGCGCTGGCTCGGAGCCGGCGGCAGAGGTGGCGATGGCCGTCAGCATGAATTGCCCGCCGCTGCCGACGGTGTCGCGGTCCAGCCCGGACCTGCTGGTGGTGACGACGCCGCTGCTGGGCCCAATGCCGAAATAGCCCAGCAGCCAGCCAGTCGACGCCGAACAGTTCGACAAGGCGAAGACGAGGCTGGCAGCGTCCAGCGCACCCTCGGCGACAACGCGAGCAACAAACGTGCCAGCTGGTGCGTCCTCGTCGACGCCAACAAATTCCGACGGTTGAACGGCGAGAGAGACGGCGAGGCGGCTACGGTTTTGCGGGCGAGTATCGGCGAGGATCGACACGTTTAGACGAAATCTTCGCGTGGCATTCGCGGCGGTTTCCGATAGCAGCGTCAGCGAGTAGCTCTTGGCGACCGAGGTGCCCTCAGTGCTGGCGGCCACAGCGACGAGCCCGCTGGCCGGATCGATGCTGAACAGGCCTCGGCTGCTGTCTGCGGGAGGCATCAGTGAACTGCTGCCCTTACCTGCTGGCTTAACAAGGCTACTGAGATTATAGCGGCCACTCCATCACCAGCCTGTCGGGCTTACAGGGGCCACACCCTTCCCAGTCTGTCGGGCTTACAGGAGCCACCCTCTCCCCAGTCTGTCGGGCTTACAGGAGCCACCCTCTCCCCAGTCTGTCGGGCTTACAGGAGCCACCCTCTCCCCAGTCTGTCGGGCTTACAGGAGCCACCCTCTCCCCAGTCTGTCGGGCTTGCAGCGGCCACCCCTCCCCAGTCTGTCGGGCTTACAGGAGCCACCCTCTCCCCAGTCTGTCGGGCTTGCAGCGGCCACCCCTCCCCAGTCTGTCGGGCTTACAGGAGCCACCCTCTCCCCAAAGAACTCAATGTAGATGATGATGCGGTACAAAAAATCCCCGAGCAAGCACTATTCCAGCAGCTTTGTTCCCGATCAAGTTCTCTCGGACATGTTAGTTAATCCACTTCCCCCTCACCCCTCAGTCTCACGGCTGGGGACTCCGCAATCACAGAGCCGATTAGTCACCCGACCGCAAGATATCCACTCGCACCATCCCCAAGTTTTTATTCCCCCAAGATTGCACAGCCCCCATCCCTATCTCTAAGTGCATTAATCTCTGTCTGTGGGGCCAGAGAGACACTGGATGGACTCTCGTTCGTGTGCCGCCCAGTAAAAAAGCTCCCATCAGCCCTGACTGGCGTGCCACTTTCCTTTCAAGTTTGGCACCTAGAGACCGCCAAGAACAAATCTTTGGGGATTGCTGGAAGGGCAAATAGAATAAGGGCTTTACAAGATGGACAGACAGACAGACAGACAGACAGACAGACAGACAGACACTAAGACAGACAGACAGACAGACAGACAGACAGACAGACAGACAGACAGGCAGACAGACAGACAGACAGGCAGACAGACAGACAGACAGATGGACAGACAGACAGACAGACAGACAGACAGACAGATACTAAGACAGACAGACAGACAGACAGATACTAAGACAGACAGACAGACAGACAGATACTAAGACAGACAGACAGACAGACAGATACTAAGACAGACAGACAGACAGACAGATACTAAGACAGACAGACAGACAGACAGATACTAAGACAGACAGACAGACAGACAGATACTAAGACAGACAGACAGACAGACAGATACTAAGACAGACAGACAGACAGACAGATACTAAGACAGACAGACAGACAGACAGACAGACAGACAGACACTAAGACAGACAGACAGACAGACAGACAGACAGATACTAAGACAGACAGACAGACAGACAGATACTAAGACAGACAGACAGACAGACAGACAGACAGACAGACAGACAGACAGACAGACAGACAGACAGACAGACAGACAGACAGACAGACAGACAGACAGACACTAAGACAGACAGACAGACAGATAGACAGACAGACAGACAGACAGACAGACAGACAGACAGGGAGAGAGGCAGGGAGACAGTCAGGGAGAGAGGCAGGGAGACAGGCAGAGAGAGAGGCAGGGAGAGAGGCAGGGAGAGAGGCAGGGAGAGAGGTAGGGAGAGAGGCAGGGAGAGAGGCAGGGAGAGAGGCAGGGAGAGAGGCAGTGATGTGGAGCAGCGGCAGCTCTCAATCCCAGCACCAGATTCGCTGGTGCGCCAAGCTGACCAGCCCCGAAAGCTGCCACTTTCCTTTATTAGAGGGGGGGGCAGGGCGGTGGGAAGTGAAAGCCACCCCAGCAATAAAGCATATTTGGATAGAATGCGGGGAATTCAACCCGGAACTGCTGGAGGGTGGGATGGGGTGAGATGCGGGTGCTCCGGGCATAGCGATGAGAACACCGCACCGCGGGATCATAAATTCTCACAGTCGGTCTCAGTAATAAAGCAAATAAGGCTCATAATCATAATGGGACTTAGTAGTAATACAATCAAATGTTGTGCGATTGTAGGGCAACCTACAGCTCAAGAGCTACGTGGAGGCCAGAAAATATCCGAAATCTCATCAATCATGGCTTCACTTTGTATCTATGCCGAGTGCAAAACACGTGGCATAAACTCTGCTCAAAATATTGCACTCAAACACACCAATCAGTAGCTCAGTCACTCACAAGCACACCCTAATCAGTAGCTCAGTCACTCACAAGCACACACCAATCAGTAGCTCAGTCACTCACAAGCACACCCTAATCAGTAGCTCAGTCACTCACAATCACACCCTAATCAGTAGCTCAGTCACTCACAAGCACACCCTAATCAGTGGCTCAGTCACTCACAACCACACCTCAATCAGTAGCTCAGTCACTCACAAGCACACATCAATCAGTAGCTCAGTCACTCACAAGCACACATCAATCAGTAGCTCAGTCACTCACAAGCACACCCTAATCAGTAGCTCAGTCACTCACAAGCACACCCTAATCAGTAGCTCAGTCACTCACAAGCACACCCTAATCAGTAGCTCAGTCACTCACAAGCACACCCTAATCAGTAGCTCAGTCACTCACAAGCACACCTCAATCAGTAGCTCAGTCACTCACAAGCACACATCAATCAGTAGCTCAGTCACTCACAAGCACACATCAATCAGTAGCTCAGTCACTCACAACCACACCTCAATCAGTAGCTCAGTCACTCACAAGCACACCCTAATCAGTAGCTCAGTCACTCACAAGCACACCCCAATCAGTAGCTCAGTCACTCACAAGCACACCCCAATCAGTAGCTCAGTCACTCACAAGCACACCCTAATCAGTAGCTCAGTCACTCACAAGCACACCTCAATCAGTAGCTCAGTCACTCACAAGCACACATCAATCAGTAGCTCAGTCACTCACAAGCACACCCCAATCAGTAGCTCAGTCACTCACAAGCACACCCCAATCAGTAGCTCAGTCACTCACAAGCACACCCTAATCAGTAGCTCAGTCACTCACAAGCACACCCCAATCAGTAGCTCAGTCACTCACAAGCACACCCTAATCAGTAGCTCAGTCACTCACAAGCACACATCAACCAGAGCTCACTATCCAAGAGTCAAGTGAACTGAAAAGTGCACTAGAAAAAGGAGAATTATAAAATTATATTCTCAAACTTCGAGGCGAACTGAGAGGCAGTTGCCGGGACAAGTTTATGAGGCCGCCACGCACCCAGTCCGGCAGGAAAAGTGCGCAGATCATTTCTAAGAAAAATTCAATCGGTCAGACATTTTACGATCGCGTCTAGAGAGAATATAACAAATAATAATTTTTCTACCTAAGCAAGCTGCTATTCGCTGCTAAAGACGAGAATATTTTTTGTCCCTGATGGGCGCGCAGAGACCTCAGCCTGGGCTGGCTCCGTACGATTGCAAGATCTTCCTGGCTGAAATTTGCATACATTATGGTTTGTCCGCGCTGCTGGGCCCCGCTCTGTGAGACCGCCGAGTTTCTTCTTAATGGACTGCGGATTCCACTGAATTGGGGCTGGCTTAGATAGCTGTATGAGTGCAACTCTTGGGACAGATGATAAGAGCAGGTGTGAGACTAGACAACAGATGATGAGAACAGATATGAGACTAGACAGATGATGAGAATAGATATGAGACTAGACAGATGATGAGAACAGATATGAGACTAGACAGATGATGAGAATAGATATGAGACTAGACAGATGATGAGAATAGATATGAGATTCGACAGATAAAGAGAATAGATATGAGAACTGACAGTTGATAAGAATAGATATGATAACAGACAGATGATAAGAATGGATATGAGAACTGACAGTTGATAAGAATAGATATGAGAATAGATATGATAACAGACAGATGATAAGAATAGACATGAGAATAGATATGATAACAGACAGATGATAAGAATAGATATGAGACTAGACAGATGAAGAGAACAGATATGATAACAGACAGATGATAAGAATAGATATGAGAATAGATATGATAACAGACAGATGATAAGAATAGATATGAGAACAGACAGATGATAAGAGATATGAGACTAGACAGATGAAGAGAATAGATATGAGAACAGACAGATGATAAGAAGAGATATCAGACTAGACAGATGAAGAGAATAGATATGAGAACAGACAGATGATAAGAGATATGAGACTAGACAGATGAAGAGAATAGATATGAGAACAGACAGATGATAAGAAGAGATATCAGACTAGACAGATGAAAAGAATAGATATGAGAACAGACAGACGAAGCTTGAGCAACCAGATACGATAAAATGCATGAAAAAAATAGTGGAAACGAGAGCTCAGAAAAAATACTGCAAAACAGATCCAGCTGATTCAGAGCCGATCAGGACGAACATCCCCAATTCAATAACTCTGCAGGTGCAAAATCAGTTAATTGGCTTTTCCCCATTCAATGAGCCCAGGTGGCCCCCACGCGGTAGTCAGAGACTGAGCACTTGCCAGCACTGCCTGATTGCGTAATGTTATGATTTCTATGGTGGGCCAACTTCTTCAGGATTCTATATTTATATAACAATACACTACTTAGTAACTCTAAATACTTCAAATACTGAATCTACCTATAAGGCCACTTCCTGCTAACCTGTGCCACTTGGAGAATAGAATTCGGAGCGGTTGGTTCAGGTAAATATTTGATTAAGAGAGTTTGGAGTGGAACAGCAAAGTGGAGCAAAGGGGACTCACATTGTTCACTTGAGTGCCAAGCCCAACCTCCGTGATGCAATAGGGGGGCATCTTCTTCCTGAATAACTAACTAACTAACTAACTGACTAACTAACTAACTAACTAACTAACTAACTAACTAACTTACTAACTGACTAACTAACTAACTTACTAACTAACTAACTAACTAACTAACTAACTAACTAACTAACTAACTAACTAACTAACTAACTAACTAACTAGCTAGCTAACTAACTAACTAACTAACTAACTAACTAACTAACTAACTAACTATCTAACTAGCTAGCTAACTAACTAACTAACTAACTAACTAACTAACTAACTAACTAACTAACTAACTAACTAGCTAGCTAACTAACTAACTAACTAACTAACTAACTAACTAACTAACTAACTAACTAACTAACTAACTAACTAACTAACTAGCTAGCTAACTAACTAACTAACTAACTAACTAACTAACTAACTAACTAACTAACTAACTAACTAACTAACTAACTAACTAACTAACTAACTAACTAACTAGCTAACTAGCTAACTAACTAACTAACTAACTAACTAACTAACTAACTAACTAACTAGCTAACTAGCTAACTAACTAACTAACTAACTAACTAACTAACTAACTAACTAACTAACTAACTAACTAACTAACTAGCTAACTAGCTAACTAGCTAACTAACTAACTAACTAACTAACTAACTAACTAACTAACTAGCTAACTAGCTAACTAACTAACTAACTAACTAACTAACTAACTAACTAACTAACTAACTAACTAACTAACTAACTAACTAACTAACTAACTAACTAACTAACTAACTAACTAGCTAACTAGCTAACCAACTAACCAGCTCAATCATTAGATATCATAAGAAGAAGATCCACTATTTTCTATTATTGCTTGCCGAGGACTTACCGCTCCAAGTGCGGCTAGTTTTAATTCAATTAAAGAAATTGACTCTTAAAAACAAGCTGAAGGCGATTTCAATAATTTAGCGGGAGCTGGGCCGACTTGATTGATGGCTGCCCACCCAGGCCCAGCAGGAGTTATCAGCACTGATCGGAAAGAATTGGACGGCTAAGCTTTCTTATCTGTTTTATCTGTCATTTCACTGCTCTCTGCCTCACTCAGTGCGCTGCCGCATAGTTGGTTGGTTACGTAACTGCGGGACGCGGGAATTCGGCTACCCTGCGGCCAGTTTGAAGGTCCGAACTTATCAATAATGATTTTCACTCCCTGCGGTGCCCATAACTCATCCGGGCTCCATCGCACTTGGCAGTCAGCAGTGTCTACAAGAAGAATCAGAGCATCAAGCAGCTTATGGGGCTTGTTTCTACAGACAGACACACAGACACTAAGAACCTAAGATAGACAGACAGACTGGAAGAGACAGACAGACAGGAAGAGACATACAGACAGGCAGAAAGAGAGAGACAGACCAGGAAGAGACAGACAGACAGACAGACAGACAGACAGACAGACAGACAGACAGACAGACAGACAGACAGACAGACAGACAGACAGACAGACAGACAGACAGACAGACAGACAGAAAGGCAGGCAGGCAGACAGTAAGACACTAAGAGACACTAGGGCAGACACTAGGACAGACACTAGGACAGACACTAGGACAGACACTAGGACAGACACTAGGACAGACACTAGGGCAGACACTAGGACAGACACTAGGACAGACACTAGGACAGACACTAGGACAGACACTAGGACAGACACTAGGACAGACACTAGGACAGACACTAGGACAGACATTAGGACAGACACTAGGACAGACACGAGAACAGACACTAGGACAGACACTAGGTAAAGTTTAGAAGAGGCTGCAGAATGCATGGGCATGGAGGCAACTCAAAACTGTCTCGAAAGCAGCGGTGCAGTGAGTCAGTCAGTCAATAATACTGCCGGCTTTCAGTCTGTCCGAAAATTTCCGGATGGAATTCGAACCATCCTTCACCGCGAACAGGCAGTTCAGCTTGTCAGTGATAAGCAGACAGACAGACAGATAGCGACTAGATTGGCAAAGCATGTCAAACAGGTATCAGCCTCTGTTCCAAATGGTTGCGTAATTATTTTCAAGTGGGTATTAAGGAGGGAACAGAGAGCCCAAGAGCTGGAGGCATGAAGTGGATGCGAGGCGAGCGGCAAGGCCGCTTTTGAGACTTGGAGAGCCGCCACTTTGATAGCACGACTCAGGAGGGGGATGGGCGCTTATATGTTATTAGGATTATGTTATATAGGAGAAAGCTTATATATTATTAGTATTCTCTAACTAATCAGTAATCCGCTATGATTTTGGTTAAGTAATAGCACCTGCTCGTGTTCGAAACAATGCTTTTTTAGACATTTTAATGAACAACTCGAAACTGAAGTTGATTGACAGGGCTGTACAATAAGTCTGAATAACAAGTATTAAATAGAAATGTGAAAATAGAGGCCAGGTCGATAGATAAGTTATTAAGAGGTATATAGATGAGTAGAAAAGCAGATAAACGAGTGAATAAAACGGTAGATAGAAAGGCCAAACACCAGATAGATAAAAATGTAGATAGATGCAAAGAACAGCAGATAGATCAGTAGAGCAAACGGCAGATAGAGTAGTAGAACCGCAGATAGATCAATGGAACGGTAGATAGATCAGCAGAATGGTAGATAGATCAGTAGAACGGTAGATAGATAAGCAGAACGGTAGATAGATCAGTAGAACGGTAGATAGATTAGTAGAACCGCAGATAGAGATTAGTAGAACCGCAGATAGAGATTAGTAGAACCGCAGATAGAGATTAGTAAAACCGCAGATAGAGATTAGTAAAACCGCAGATAGAGATTAGTAAAACCGCAGATAGAGATTAGTAAAACCGCAGTTAGAGATTAGTAGAACCGCAGATAGATCAGTAGAACGGTAGATAGATAAGCAGAACGGTAGATAGATTAGTAGAACCGCAGATAAAGATTAGTAGAACCGCAGATAGAGATTAGTAGAACCGCAGATAGATCAGTAGAATGGTAGATAGATCAGCAGAATGGTAGATAGATCAGTAGAACGGTAGATAGATTAGTAGAACGGTAGATAGATCAGTAGAACGGTAGATAGATTAGTAGAACGTTAGATGGAACGGTAGATAGATTAGTAGAACCGCAGATAAAGATCAGTAGAACGGCAGATAGTGGAGTAGAAAGGCAGATAGATGTCAGGTAGACACACGGGCTAACAAGCTGGCCATTTTTTACGAACTACGATTCGACTGACTGAAAAACTCTTAGCAAAATTTTAGTCACTAAAAATGTTCAACACCCTTTCTAGAATCCCATCGCAAGGGATCAAGTCAAGAACTAATATTTCGGACCATACACAGCAAAGAAGGCGGCCAAAAAAAGAAGTCAAAAGCAACAAGCCGGTCCGGGCGGCTCTTCCGCTTTGCTTGTCGCAGCTGGAGGAAAATGGAAAATCAGAGGGGAAGAGAGAGAGAGAGAGAGAGAGAGAGAGAGAGAGAGAGAGCTGCAGCCAAACCTGCTGGTTGAGAGGCGGGCAACCGACGCGGAAGAGCTCAGAGCAGCGGGGAGGCCCAAGCGGATTACCGGCGGCTAAACGAGCCGACAAATTGGCGTCAGGCCAGATGGGAAAATCGGGAACAGGATGAAAGCTTTGGGAGGCTGGACAGCTGGGTAGTGCACAGGAGTTCGACATCTCAACAGTTGGCCAAGCAGCCAGCGTGTTTGCTCTCTGCTGGAGCCAGCAGGGGAAGACGGGGCGGTCACAGAGCGGGAGTTGCACGGCACCACCACGTGTTTGGGATGGGGAGCTGACTCCTGTTGGCTCCAGGGAAATTGCTGAAAACTCGTCAGAACCTGACTGGACCGCCACTCCAGCTCAACTGGAACCTGACTGGACCGCCACTCCAGCTCAACTGGAACCTGACTGGACCGCCACTCCAGCTCAACTGGAACCTGACTGGACCGCCACTCCAGCTCAACTGGAACCTGACTGGACCGCCACTCCAGCTCAACTGGAGCCTGACTGGACCGCCATTCCAGCTCAACTGGAACCTGACTGGACCGCCACTCCAGCTCAACTGGAATCCTACTGGACTGCCACCCCGACTCACCAGACTCAATGCGGAACCTTCCATCCCCTGTCGCTGGCGCCCAGACCGGATAGCCCACCGGAGCCCTCGCTGGCACCTCGGCCACATCCGTTGGCCTCGACGCATCGTCGCCATTCGGAGCCGTCGCCGCGGCCCATTGCTCGTCAATTCTCAACCAAGCGTAGCCGTGCCGTCGGTCCTCCAGCGACATGAACGAGTCGGCAACGCGCAGCAGCAGCCAGTGGACTCGACGCCTGACAAAGCCGACAGCGCCGTCCCGGTTGGCGAGTCGCCACACCTGGCCGGTGAGCGGGTCGATGGAGAACAGCGAGAGGCTGGAAGCCTGAGCAGCCGCCTGCACAGAGTACTGCAAGGAGCCCAGCGGGCCCGGGTCCGGGTCGCTCGCCGACACGCGAATCACCGGCTGACGGCTGCCCCGACGCATCGGCAGTCGGCGGTGATAGGCAGGCTGGTCGAACTTCGGGCACCAGCGGTTGATGGGCTGAACCGTCACGGTCAGCTGCGCGGGTGGGCGGAGCAGGCAGAGTTAGAGCAGGGTTAGAGCAGGCAGAGCTGAACACACTGCTAAACAAGTAGGGTTGCAGCCTGTTGCTGAGAGCGTCGGACTCACGACTGAAAAGTCGGGGGTTCGATTCTCGACCCAACTCGGAACGATTTGTTTATAAACACAGACACATTAATAAACACGTAGTTAACACACATAAATAAAGGTTTTGCTAAATATATTGCTAAACGCGAAGATAAACACATTTTCAAAAACGTAAACGCATACGTAAACACGTAGTTAAACACACCCATGAACAAGAACACATCACTTAACAGGTAGACACACGGTAGACGTATCAGCGTGTGTAAACACACCAATAAACACAGGTAAAACACACGGTTTATAAAGCATCATTAAAAAGGTAGCTAAGTAACATACAAAGGCGAAACCGTTTTTTTAAAGCTGGAATAAACACACCAATAAACACTTCAAAACATCAATAGTAACATCAATAAAGACGCTAATAAACACATCAATAAACACATCAATAAACACAACAATAAACACATTAATAAACACATCAATAAAAACATCAATAAACACATCAATAAACACATTAATAAACACATCAATAAAAACATCAATAAACACATCAATAAACGAATTAAAAACACGCTAGTAAACACATCAATAAACACGCAAACAAACACACCAATAAACACATCAATAAACACGCTAACAAATAAACACATCAATAAACACACCAATAATCACATAAAAAACACATCAATGAACATATTAATAAACACACCAATAAACACATAAAAAACACATCAATGAACACATTAATAAACACACCAAAAAACACATAAATAAACACACCAATAAACACATCAATAAACACATCAATAAACACATCAATAAACACACCAATAAACACACCAATAAACACACCAATAAACACATCAATAAACACATCAATAAACACACTAATAAACACACCAATAAAAAATTGAAAGCAATCAAGTATATATATTATATAATCACCAGTTTCCTAGAAATGCTCCAGCCGTTCCAGGCGGCCAGGGTCAGGTTGTACAATCTCTGCCGACTGTAGTTGAGCCGTCGGATTAGCACTAATCGGCCGCCTGATTGGGGCAGGTAAAAATCCGAGCTACCAGCGCCTGGTGAGTTGTCAAGAGAGAAATAAAATTTGACTTTTTCTGATGATTGAAGCGCCATGTCAGTCAGTTAGAAGTGCGTGGGTGCAAAATGAGTGCAATAAAATATGGTCCGATGTTTTTCTTTAGTGGTTCAGTAGCGATCAGTGTCACGTTAAAATGCTCTCAAAACATTGTTGAATCTCAGACAGACGTGTCAGAGTGTCAGAGTCAGGGTAGCACTTCTGCTCTGGGCTGGCTCCAACCCGAGATAATTAGGGGCTAAATTTGGAAATGTTGAGTGAGAAAATGTAAATATCCGAGTATCATGATGCCCTAAGGCATCACGATGTTAGGGAAGCTAGAAGGGTGTCTGGGAAGCTAGAAGGGAGTCAGGGAAGCTAGAAGGGTGTCAGGGAAGCTAGAAGGGTATCAGGGAAGCTAGAAGGGTGTCAGGGAAGCTAGAAGGGTATCAGGGAAGCTAGAAGGGTGTCAGGGAAGCTAGAAGGGTGTCAGGGAAGCTAGAAGGGTTTCAGGGAAGCTAGAAGGGTGTCAGGGAAGCTAGAAGGGTGTCAGGGAAGCTAGAAGGGTTTCAGGGAAGCTAGAAGGTTGTCAGGAAAGCTAGAAGGGTGTCAGGGAAGCTAGAAGGGTATCAGGGAAGCTAGAAAGGTGTCAGGGAAGCTAGAAGGGTATCAGGGAAGCTAGAAGGGTGTCAGGGAAGCTAGAAGGGTTTCAGGGAAGCTAGAAGGTTGTCAGGAAAGCTAGAAGGGTGTCAGGGAAGCTAGAAGGGTATCAGGGAAGCTAGAAAGGTGTCAGGGAAGCTAGAAGGGTATCAGGGAAGCTAGAAGGTTGTCAGGGAAGCTAGAAGGTTGTCAGGAAAGCTAGAAGGGTGTCAGGGAAGCTAGAAGGGTATCAGGGAAGCTAGAAAGGTGTCAGGGAAGCTAGAAGGGTATCAGGGAAGCTAGAAAGGTGTCAGGGAAGCTAGAAGGGTATCAGGGAAGCTAGAAGGGTGTCAGGGAAGCTAGAAGGGTGTCAGGGAAGCTAGAAGGGTATCAGGGAAGCTAGAAGGGTGTCAGGGAAGCTAGAAGGGTTTCAGGGAAGCTAGAAGGTTGTCAGGAAAGCTAGAAGGTTGTCAGGAAAGCTAGAAGGGTGTCAGGAAAGCTAGAAGGGTGTCAGGGAAGCTAGAAGGGTGTCAGGGAAGCTAGAAGGGTGTCAGGGAAGCTAGAAGGGTGTCAGGGAAGCTAGAAGGTTGTCAGGAAAGCTAGAAGGGTTTCAGGGAAGCTAGAAGGTTGTCAGGAAAGCTAGAAGGGTGTCAGGAAAGCTAGAAGGGTATCAGGGAAGCTAGAAAGGTGTCAGGGAAGCTAGAAGGGTATCAGGGAAGCTAGAAGGGTGTCAGGGAAGCTAGAAGGGTGTCAGGGAAGCTAGAAGGGTGTCAGGTAAGCTAGAAGGGTGTCAGGGAAGCTAGAAGGTTGTCAGGAAAGCTAGAAGGGTGTCAGGAAAGCTAGAAGGGTGTCAGGGAAGCTAGAAGGGTGTCAGGGAAGCTAGAAGGTTGTCAGGAAGCGATGAGGGCGTCAGGAAGCTATCAGAGTGTCTGGAAGCGATGAGGATGTCAGGAAGCTATGAGGGTGTCAAAAGCGATGAGGGTGTCAGGAAGCGATGAGGGTGTCAGGAAGCTATGAGGGTGTCAGGAGGCTATCAGAGTGTCAGGAAGCTATATCAGGGTGTCAGGAAGCTAGAAGGGTATCAGGGAAGCTAGAAGGGTATCAGGGAAGCTAGAAGGGTGTCAGGGAAGCTAGAAGGGTTTCAGGGAAGCTAGAAGGTTGTCAGGAAAGCTAGAAGGGTGTCAGGGAAGCTAGAAGGGTATCAGGGAAGCTAGAAAGGTGTCAGGGAAGCTAGAAGGGTATCAGGGAAGCTAGAAGGGTGTCAGGGAAGCTAGAAGGGTATCAGGGAAGCTAGAAGGGTGTCAGGGAAGCTAGAAGGGTGTCAGGGAAGCTAGAAGGGTTTCAGGGAAGCTAGAAGGTTGTCAGGAAAGCTAGAAGGGTGTCAGGGAAGCTAGAAGGGTATCAGGGAAGCTAGAAGGGTATCAGGGAAGCTAGAAGGGTGTCAGGGAAGCTAGAAGGGTGTCAGGGAAGCTAGAAGGTTGTCAGGAAAGCTAGAAAGGTGTCAGGGAAGCTAGAAGGGTATCAGGGAAGCTAGAAGGGTGTCAGGGAAGCTAGAAGGGTGTCAGGGAAGCTAGAAGGGTGTCAGGTAAGCTAGAAGGGTGTCAGGGAAGCTAGAAGGTTGTCAGGAAAGCTAGAAGGGTGTCAGGAAAGCTAGAAGGGTGTCAGGGAAGCTAGAAGGGTGTCAGGGAAGCTAGAAGGTTGTCAGGAAGCGATGAGGGCGTCAGGAAGCTATCAGAGTGTCTGGAAGCGATGAGGATGTCAGGAAGCTATGAGGGTGTCAAAAGCGATGAGGGTGTCAGGAAGCGATGAGGGTGTCAGGAAGCTATGAGGGTGTCAGGAGGCTATCAGAGTGTCAGGAAGCTATATCAGGGTGTCAGGAAGCTAGAAGGGTATCAGGGAAGCTAGAAGGGTATCAGGGAAGCTAGAAGGGTGTCAGGGAAGCTAGAAGGGTTTCAGGGAAGCTAGAAGGTTGTCAGGAAAGCTAGAAGGGTGTCAGGGAAGCTAGAAGGGTATCAGGGAAGCTAGAAAGGTGTCAGGGAAGCTAGAAGGGTATCAGGGAAGCTAGAAGGGTGTCAGGGAAGCTAGAAGGGTATCAGGGAAGCTAGAAGGGTGTCAGGGAAGCTAGAAGGGTGTCAGGGAAGCTAGAAGGGTTTCAGGGAAGCTAGAAGGTTGTCAGGAAAGCTAGAAGGGTGTCAGGGAAGCTAGAAGGGTATCAGGGAAGCTAGAAGGGTATCAGGGAAGCTAGAAGGGTGTCAGGGAAGCTAGAAGGGTGTCAGGGAAGCTAGAAGGTTGTCAGGAAAGCTAGAAGGGTGTCAGGGAAGCTAGAAGGGTGTCAGGGAAGCTAGAAGGTTGTCAGGAAAGCTAGAAGGGTGTCAGGAAAGCTAGAAGGGTGTCAGGGAAGCTAGAAGGGTGTCAGGTAAGCTAGAAGGGTGTCAGGGAAGCTAGAAGGTTGTCAGGAAGCGATGAGGGCGTCAGGAAGCTATCAGAGTGTCTGGAAGCGATGAGGATGTCAGGAAGCTATGAGGGTGTCAAAAGCGATGAGGGTGTCAGGAAGCGATGAGGGTGTCAGGAAGCGATGAGGGTGTCAGGAAGCTATGAGGGTGTCAGGAGGCTATCAGAGTGTCAGGAAGCTATATCAGGGTGTC
This sequence comes from Macrostomum lignano, assembly GCA_002269645.1. Taxonomy (NCBI): domain Eukaryota; kingdom Metazoa; phylum Platyhelminthes; family Macrostomidae; genus Macrostomum; species Macrostomum lignano. The sequence continues at coordinate 141,518 of NIVC01000249.1, forward strand.
AGGAAGCTATATCAGGGTGTCAGGAAGCTATCAGGGTGTCAGGAAATCAGCTCAGCCAGCACTGAGCCAACGCACCGGCCAGGTAGAAGACGATCGGGCCGCGGCCACCGCTCCCGAGCCTCGGCACCGCCAGCACTCCGGGCACGGAGCTGCCAGGCCGCGAGTCCTCCCGCAGCGCCTCCGGCCGGCCGTCGGCCAGCAGCAGGTCGAACAGCTCCGACTCTGGCGTCGGCGGTGGTGGCGGCCGGCCGGTGAGTTCCAGACGGACTGGCGCCGACGCCGACCCCGCGACCTCCGACGAGGCGGCGTCCCGCGCCAGCACCAGCGTCGAGTGCGCGCCCCCGGCTGCCAGGAGGGCCGCGAGGCGAACCCGCAGCTCCGCGGTGCCGTTGTCGACGGACAGAACCGGCGGAGGCTCCGCCGCGGCAGCGCCGCCTGACGACGACGCCAGCGAGTAGGCGGTGACGGCGTTGGGCGCCGAGTCGAAGTCGAGCGCTGGAAGGCGGGCACCGATGCTGACGAAGCTCGATGGAGCTGCAGCTGAGAGGGCCGCTGACGGCACTGGAGAGACGGCGTTGGGAGATGCTCCAATAAATTCTCCCAGGGAATTATCGCACAATCTACTTATAACATTATGTAAAACGATCAGAATCCTCATTAAAATATCCCATCTGCCAAATATCCCATCTCAACCAAATATCCCATCTCAACCAAATATCCCATCTCAACCAAATATCCCATCTCAACCAAATATCCCATCTCAACCAAATATCCCATCTCAACCAAATATCCCATCTCAACCAAATATCCCATCTCAACTAAATATCCCATCTCAACCAAATATCCCATCTCAACCAAATATCCCATCTCAACCAAATATCCCATCTCAACCAAATATCCCTTCTCCACCAAATATCCCATCTCAATCAAATATCCCACCCTGATCCCAGTGCTCGGCTCCGGGAGGCATGAGTTCCAAAGCTCGAGTCCAGTTCAGCGGAGCCATCCCGGCGAAGGCAACCAGGTAAAAATGGGAAGCCACAAATTGCGGCGGCGAGTCGTTGACATCGGCGACCTCGACCTCAATCTGTACATGGCTGCTCAGCGGCGGTGAGCCTTCGTCTGCGATGCTCAGCGTCAACAGAAATCGCTCGTCCACTTCGTGATCGATGCTTGAGTTTGTAGTTGTCAGGCGGCCTGAGAATTGCGCGGGGAATTGCGACGCTGATACTAAGGGGAATTGCAATGCTGATACCGAGGGGAATTGCGATGCTGATACTGAGAGGAATTGCGATACTGATAATGAGGGGAATTGCGATGCTTCTACCGAGGGGAATTGCGATGCTGATACTGAGGGGAATGGCGATGCTGATACTGAGGGGAATGGCGATGCTGATACTCAGGGGAATTGCTGAGACTAAGCGGGATTTTATGGAGATTGGGGATCACAGATTCAAATCCTCACCCGTGCCAGAATCCACCCGAAAGTGGCCGGCCTTGTTTCCGCCTATCAGCGAGAATCGAACTCCGGACCTCGAGCCCTCGCCCAGGCTGTCGCCGTCCTCGGCCGGCACGGCGGGCAGCAGCTCCAGCCCGGCCGGGGCGTCCTCGACGACGCGCACCCGGTAGTGCGCGGCCTCCGACGCCACGGGTCGGCAGTCGTTGACATCGACAATGTTAACAAAAACGAGACAGTCAGCCGTGGAAAATTCCGAGCTGCTGCCACCGCCGCTGCTGTTGCTGAGGCCCGAGGAGAAGCCGGCGCTGGCCGCTGTGGCTCGAATGCTGAGCCACAGACCGGCCGGGGTGGCTTCTCTGTCCAGCGGTGTCCGGGTTTCAATGTTGCCTGGCGAGGACGGTTGGCAGAGGTTTCGGGATTAGGTTGCACGTGTGCGCGACTAGGGGGGCGCTAATGCTATTTGGATGCTATTACAATGCTATTAGGATACCCTTAGGACGCTATTAGGATGCTGATAGGATGCTATTAGAATGCTATCAGGATGTTATTAGGATGCTATTAGGAAAGGCGTTTGGGGACACTATTAGGGGCAGTATTAGAGGCGCTTAAGGGCACTATTAGGCCCAGTATTAGAGGCTTAAGGACACTATTAGGGACAGTATTAGAGGCTTAAGGACACTATTAGGCCCAGTATTAGAGGCGCTTAAGGACACTATTAGGGACAGTATTAGAGGCTTAAGGACACTATTAGGGACAGTATTAGAGGCTTAAGGACACTATTAGGCCCAGTATTAGAGGCGCTTAAGGACACTATTAGGGACAGTATTAGAGGCTTAAGGACACTATTAGGGACAGTATTAGAGGCTTAAGGACACTATTAGGCCCAGTATTAGAGGCGCTTAAGGAAACTATTAGGGACAGTATTAGAGGCTTAAGGACACTATTAGGGACAGTATTAGAGGCTTAAGGACACTATTAGGGACAGTATTAGAGGCTTAAGGACACTATTAGGCCCAGTATTAGAGGCGCTTAAGGACACTATTAGGGACAGTATTAGAGGCTTAAGGACACTATTAGGGACAGTATTAGAGGCTTAAGGACACTATTAGGCCCAGTATTAGAGGCTTAAGGACACTATTAGGGACAGTATTAGAGGCTTAAGGACACTATTAGGCCCAGTATTAGAGGCTTAAGGACACTATTAGGGACAGTATTAGAGGCTTAAGGACACTATTAGGGACAGTATTAGAGGCTTAAGGACACTATTAGGCCCAGTATTAGAGGCTTAAGGACACTATTAGGGACAGTATTAGAGGCGCTTAAGGACACTATTAGGCCCAGTATTAGAGGCGCTTAAGGACACTATTAGGCCCAGTATTAGAGGCGCTTAAGGACACTATTAGGCCCAGTATTAGAGGCTTAAGGACACTATTAGGGACAGTATTATAGCCAACTCTGGAAAACGGATAACTCGATAAAAATAAGAGTAGATAAGAACGAAAGCAGAGGCTTTTGAGGGTTCCAGCTGATTGCGTCATACTCTGGCCGAAGGATAATTAGTAACAGGACAATTAGAGCCTAATTGCTGTTTTAGAATCTTAGCTCGCGTGACAATTGGCAATAACAAACTCATTTGAAACCGAGGCGTTTCCGGCAGATTCGTATGATAAAACAAAATTTTAGAGAATTTTTTAAGATCCGAGTCGAAGTCGCTCCTATAGCCGTGTCTAAGTGTCCTCCAGAGTCGCATCTAAAGTGCCTCTAGAGTTGTATCTAAGTCTCCCCTAGTGTCGTGTCTAAATCTCCCCTAGAGTCGTGTCTAAATCTCCCCTAGTCATGTCTAAATCTCCCCTAGAGTCATGTCTAAATCTCCCCTAGAGTCATGTCTAAATCTCCCCTAGAGTCATGTCTAAATCTCCCCTAGAGTCGTGTCTAAATATCCCCTAGAGTCATGTCTAAATCTCCCCTAGAGTCATGTCTAAATCTCCCTTAGAGTCATGTCTAAATCTCCCCTAGAGTCGTGTCTAAATATCCCCTAGAGTCATGTCTAAATCTCCCTTAGAGTCATGTCTAAATCTCCCCTAGAGTCGTGTCTAAATATCCCCTAGAGTCATGTCTAAATATCCCCTAGAGTCATGTCTAAATATCCCTTAGAGTCATGTCTGAATCTCCCTTAGAGTCATGTCTAAATATCCCCTAGAGTCATGTCTAAATATCCCTTAGAGTCATGTCTAAATCTCCCCTAGAGTCATGTCTAAATATCCCCTAGAGTCATGTCTAAATATCCCCTAGAGTCATGTCTAAATATCCCCTAGAGTCATGTCTAAATATCCCTTAGAGTCATGTCTAAATATCCCTTAGAGTCATGTCTAAATATCCCTTAGAGTCATGTCTAAATCTCCCTTAGAGTCATGTCTAAATCTCCATTAGAGTCATGTCTAAATATCCCTTAGAGTCATGTCTAAATCTCCCCTAGAGTCATGTCTAAATATCCCTTAGAGTCATGTCTAAATATCCCCTAGAGTCATGTCTAAATATCCCTTAGAGTCATGTCTAAATCTCCCTAAGAGTCATGTCTAAATATCCCTTAGAGTCATATCTAAATCTCCATTAGAGTCATGTCTAAATCTCCCCTAGAGTCGTGTCTAAATCTTCTCTAGAGTCGAGTCTAAATCTTCCCTAAATCTCCCACAGAGTCGTGTCTAAATCTCCCCTAAATCTCACATAGAGTCGTGTCTAAATCTCCCCAAGACTCTCATCTAAGTCGCCCTGGTGTCCTGTCTAAATCCAACATTGGAAGCTCTCCCAGCAAACCTGCCAGGCCCGTCATCGTCATTTGCTTTAATTTGCTTGAATTTCTTCTAGAAGCAAGCTCTCAGTCGGGGCCAAGTTGCGCCCGCCTCCTCAGCCACTCCGCGCTTTTCCCCAGTGCCTCTATTAATCAACTTGACCCCGCCGCGTGACCCCGCCAGGGCCCGCCCAACTCCCCTCCTCGGCGATGCTTCAATCAAAATTAGCCAAAAAAAGTTTTTTTAAACAAAACTCCGCCTCTCAAACCTGTTGATTGAATTCCGCTGGCTTTTTGGGTAAAATGTCTAACTCGCTAGCTTGGCCCAAAACCGCTTTGAGTTCTAACTGCCCAATTAATTAGAAAACCTACAAGCCTCACAAGTACAATAAATGGCTATTTGACACGCGCGCACAGCCAGTCAGGATAAAACAGGTAAACAGAAGAATTTGAATGTCATATTAATTAGTTTGGACACGGGTTGACGTGTCCGCGAGAGAGAGGTGGGAGTTGGCCAATGGGTTAAAAAAACAAGAATTACAAGTTTAAAACTGTTGAGCGGTGCTGAGGCAGCTGTATGGTCAATATTGTTTAAATGTGACTGCCTAATCAGCTGCATTAGTCCGTGCATGCAACATCCGATGCCTCTGCTTATTTGGTACCTGCTACAGATCTATTCATTAATCTTATCTACCAACTCAGGCATCTACGAGTGTGTTTACCTATCTATCTATCCTTTCCATGGTGAGGTGATGGTCGCCTCCAAGACGGAAGCCTCTCTATCCGGCCCTCGGGGTCCTTTGAAACTTCACAATAGCAATCCCGCCCGCTCAAGGCTTGTGTCTCTTCTCAGCTCTCTTATCTCTCCTCTCTCTTCTCTTTTCACTACTCTTCTCTTCCTTCTCAACTATCCTCTCTCGTCTCTCCTCTCCTCTCCTTTATCTACTCTCATCTTGTCTCGTCTCTACTCTCCGCTAGTTTCTCTACTCTCTTTTTTCAACGGGGATACCGCTCTCTGTGGATTCTGTATAAAGGGGTTTTGGAGAAGGAATTTCCAGGGAGAAGAGGTGAGAGAGAGAGAGAGAGAGAGGAGTTCTGGAAGGCGGCTGAGGAAAATAGGATTTTGAGGATTTGGTGGAAAGGGATTCTACAATTAGGGGTTCACAAGGAAGAGGTTTGGCATGCACACTCTCTGTGTACCTTCGAAGCTGGCCCAACCATCCATGCCAACGTCAACCTGATCTCCAAGCCGGCACACTCAATATCAATTATACCCTTCCTTCACGGTGTCACGGCCCCGGAGATAAAGTTTAATTTACTATTTTACTATAAAATACATTGCGTCATCACTCCTGGAGCTCCTTAGAATTGACCGCCGCCTTCCCCAACTCTCATCAGCCCTCTACTCCTTCTTTCACTTCCCTTCGATTTCCATCTCCCGTCAGTCAAACTCAGAACTTGAAGTCCAGGACACTGAAAAATGCAAGGGATGAAGCCCGGGACGTGGGGAGGATCTCAATTTCCCATTCAGACCCGAAAAAAACTCATTGAAAAGCTGACCCTCCCTCACTGCCGCTGCTCTGGAGTATAAAGAAAAATTACTCTGAGATCTTACCACGACTGACCCTCCCTCTCCCTTTCAATTCTGGATGGGAGACCCGGATCTCACTGACGTAACCTTCTCGGCATCTCTGCTCAAAAATCCGCCCCAGTCCAGCCTCAGAGAACTCAAACAAAAAAAAGAGAAACTGAAGCCCGCAAAGTTGATCGCAGAGATGAGAAATTTTTTCAAACAGCATGTTTTTTAAGGGTTTTGGTGAAAAAGTCACAGCAGGTCACTGAATGGCGGAACCGACATCCCGGACTGGTTGACTTTGATTTGTTTAAAGTCGCCTCTTTTGCCTGGGCGATTCTTTTGCTGAATCACTCCAAATCTGAGAAATACCAGGATATTATGCAATCGCACTGAGGCCCGGTTCCTTGATGCCCATGCAGATCTTTCAGCCAAATCTCACTCACAAATCTCACCCCAATCTCACTCACAAATCTCACCCAAATCTCACTCACAAATCACACCCTAATCTCACTCACAAATCTCACCCAAATCTCACTCACAAATCTCACCCAAATCTCACTCAAAAATCTCACCTAAATCTCACTCACAAATCTCACTCACAAATCTCACCCTAATCTCACTCACAAATCTCACCCAAATCTCACTCACAAATCTCAACCTAATCTCACTAACAAATCTTACCCCAATCTCACTCACAATGTCACCTCAATCTCACTAAAAAATCTCAACCTAATCTCACTAACAAATCTTACCCCAATCTCCCTCACAAATCTCACTCCAATCTCACTAGAGTCTCACCCCAACCCCATTAGCCCGGCAGTCCCGGCAGAGCCAGCAGGACTCACCATCGCTATCAATAGCAAACCAGCCTCCATCATCGTGCAGAATTTCGTAGCGAACATTTCCGAGCTCGCCTGTGTCGGCCGCAGCCTCCTTGTCGTTGCCGTCTCGCCAAACTCGAAGCTCAGGCGGCCGGCCAATCAGGGAGCCAACCGGCAGCGACTCGGCCGCATTCAGGGCGATTGCTGGCCAGCGGAATCGAACCACGGACGTTAGATTCGGCGCCGCCACGACGTCCACAATGATGAACAGTTCGGCGCGAATTTTCTTGTCCTCCTCATCGTTGACCAGCGCTTCGGCTACGGCGAACAATCGATACGGCGACGTCGAAGCCGACAGTCGGTGCCGACGGCCGAGGCTGAGGCAGCCGGTGCGCCGGTCCAGGCTGAACTGTCCGACCACCGCTGGCAGGCCCGAGAGCGAGTAGGCCACTCCGCCCGCTGGTGGCCGGTTGCTATGGAAACCAACAGCCAGCAGGTTGGCCAGCAGAGCCCCCGGAGGCGTCATCTCGTTCAGTCGGAGGCTCAGCTTGCCCGGCTGGTCCACATCTCCAGTGACGAACTTCAGGCGCCGCCGATCATCTGGCCGAATGTTGAAATCGACGCGAACTCGAAGACTCGACGTCAGCGACGGTCGGCCAAGGTCGAATGCTTGAATCTCCAGCTCGAAATCGCGACCTAAGCCGTCAGAAATTTCGGTGGCGTTATCGGCGAAGCGCAGCTCACCGCTGACGGCGTCCAGGCTGAACAGAGCCGCCTCGGGAGCGTCTGGAAGCAGGAGGCGAAACCGAACCGTCCCGTTGTCGCCGAGGTCGGGGTCGACGGCGGCGAACCGGTGCAGCGTCACGCCCAGTGTCGGCGCTGAGCTCACCGTCAGGTTGGACGTCGGTGACAGGAACGCCGGCCGGTTGTCGTTAACATCGGCAAGCTGGACGCCAACGTCGATGCTGGAGCAGAGCGGCGGGGAGCCGGCGTCGCAGACTTTTAGCTTCAGGCCGTAGCTCGGACGGCGCTCCCTGTCCAGCAGCAGCGGCTCGGCCACCACCAGCCGGAGGACTCGGCGGCGGCAGCGGCTGAAGAATCGCCTGGCGCGGCTCTCGCTGTCGTCGTCGTCGTGGTCGTCGCCGCAGAGCTCCTTGACGCTGGCGTTGAAGGCAAAATCGTAAGAATTTTGGGATTCGTTAGAGTCCGAGCTCAGAGCCACCGTGGCAGCGAAGGCCGGTAGGTGGCCGTTGTACCAGTCGGCATCGTCAGGATCGTCTACCGGGAAGTCGGCGACGACGGTGCCAGCGTCGGCGTCTTCAGGTAGCGCGATGACGCGCGTCGATCGAACATCGCCGTCGGCGACGCTCCAAAAGATGACGGGCGGTCGATTCGGCAGCGACTTGACGGCGGCGTTCGAGGAGACGGCGTCGGCGAGTCTTCGCCGATGGTCGTCACGGGCGCGGCGATTAGCAGCGGCGACGGCCGCTGGTCGCCGACTTCGTCCCGACGCCGGCTTGTCACAGCGCTTGTGTCGCTTCTGTTGCCATGGCGACGCTGAAGCAGAGTTGAATTCGAGCGACAGCGGATAAGGCGAAACTCGACCATCAGCGTCCTTAGCAACCATCAGGAGCGACAGGCGGCTTAAGTTATGTTGGCGCAGACAGTCGAGATTTAGCGTGACATTACCGGTCGCTATGGCAACCTCGGCGCAGCTAGGAGCGCCCAGCAACAGGTAGGAAACGGGCTCGGGCGGCTCGTCCAAGTCGACGGCTTCCAGCGGTCCGGTAGAGAAGAGCCGGCGGTTGCGGCTGCCGAAAAAGTCGACGTCGAAACGGCAGACGGCGTGCTCGAATTCCGGCGCGAACTCGTTCACCGGTAGCACGGTGACGCTAACGGTTGCCATGGAAACTCGGGGAAACGGGCGACCCCGGTCGGTGAGGCGCAGCCGGACGCTGTACGACCCCGACTGCGTCTCCAAATCGAGAGGTCGGGCCAGTAGCAGCCGCCGGCCGCTTTCGTCCAGGTGAAAGGGGGACAAAGCGGAACTGTCCATTGACATGGCAACCAGCGTAGCCGCGGCCTCGCCGTCTTTGTCAGCGTCAGCATCGTCATCGGTAAGATTCAGCGTCGCGACCAGGCGACCAACCGGCGCGGACTCGGGCAAGCTGACGCTGACTGTCTGGCCGCCAACCAAAGACGGTGCAAACTCGTTGCAGTCGGACACGCTGACTAGCAGAGTGTGGAAGGTCACATGACTTGGCGCGGACAGGTCGCGGATGCGAGCGATGAGGCGTTGCTCGCGCCCGGCGGTGGATTCGGCGTCCATTGGAGATCTGTGGAATTTGTGAGTTCATGAGTTCATGAGTTCATGAGTGAGTTCATGAGCAAGTTCATGAGTGAGGGAGTTCATGAGTGAGGGAGTTCATGAGTGAGGTCATGAGTGAGATCATGAGTGAGCTATGAGTGAGCCTTACCTAATAGTGACGGCTCCGCTGCCCCTTTCGAGTCTCAGCTGCTTGCTAGACTGCCACTCGATAAACTCGAATCGTGACTCGGGGCCCATCAGCAGCCGCCGAAGCCTCTCGACGCCGCCGCGGCCGGTCGCAGCCTCTTCGGCGGCCAACGCCTCATCGTAGAAGCTCGGCCGGAAGCGGTACAGCAGCGCGCCAACCGGCGTGCACTCCTGCACAGTCAGCCGAAAGTTCCGGTTCCGGATATCGGCGCTCAGCAGCCGTCGATCGGACGGGTCAATGAGTACGGATTCGACGGACACGTTTGAGATTGCGATACGCACGTCGAAAGTCCGGCCCAGGTCGGCTGTCTGAAGGTTTCGAGCCAGCTGCAGCTGGTGATATCCGGCCGACTCCGATGCCTGCTGCGGCGGCACCAACTGGAAGGTGCCCTGATAATCGTCAACCAGTTGCAAATGAATTCTGCCCGGCGCTGCGGTCTGTGGGTTGACAAGGGTTGCCCAAAGAGACCTGCTCAATGCTGCGATTAAGGGCTTGAGAGGCAACAAAGACCTACGTGTAAAAAAGTCAATTTTAATAAAAAAACTAATAAAAGTCAATGACAAAAAGGGACAATGAAGAAGGCCAAGGACCGCCAAGATGCAATGAGGCCAAGGTCAAAACCGAGACCCGAGACCCACCATCAGTCCGCCGCCCTCCGGGCGCACCAGCGCGTAGGTGGCGCCGGCGCGGCTCCAGCTGGTCACCAGCGGCGGCCGGACCACGCCCAGGGTGACAGCCGCGGTCAGGATCGCCGCCCCGTCCGAGTCCACGCTCGACGGCTCGGCCACAACGATGGTCACGTCGGCCTCGGAGAAGAATCCCGTCTCTGAGATGCTGCCGTCATTGCTGTAACCGCACGGAGCGTCGCCGCCAACCCCATGGACTCGAACCCGCAGGCGGTGTAGCCCCGGCCGAGGCGCCGGGTTCAGCATCAGCACCGCACCGCTAGTCGATTCGACGTCGAAGTCACCCGATGCCGCGGCATTGTTGGAGGCCACAAGAGTAAAGGCCGGTTTCACGCCTCCTCTACTGGAAGTTTCCGAAGTCGTTGGCGCCGTGCTCAGCCGGCCGACCACGGCGAGGCGCCTACGCAGGTCTGGCGCCGGCGCAGTGAAGGCGTACGAAACGGCGCCGAAGCGGGGGCAGAGCGGCCGACGCGGCAGCAGGCGAATCGTCAGCCGGCATCGAGCAGTAGCAGTCGCGGTTGTTGCCAGGATCGGCACCGTCAACCAGTTGCCGTCTACTCTGGCAAAGTTTTTGTCCAGGTTGTGCTGACCGGTCGCTCGGACCTCCAGGAAGGCGTGGCCATCAATTCGCGGCCCGGCTTCCGCCACCGTCAGCCACTGAGCGAGACGAGCATCAGCTATGCGATAGTTGACGCCGATATTGAAAACGTCTTTGTCCTGAACTTTGTTGTAGTCTTTGTTGACGATGATCAAAGCGATTGGCGGACCGCGAACTAGCACAGGCATTCGACGACCGAGAACAAGAAGGCCACGATAGCTGCCACCAGTAGCAAAGCGCAGCCTCGTCGCCGCCGATAAGTTTGACAACAATTCCAGAAGCTGCAATAGCCGCAACAGCGATAGCCAGTGAAGGCGCATCGCTACCCTGCTGCAAAGAGCCTCGGAGAGGCGTCACCTGCGACGTGTTTATAAAGAAACAGAGTATAGTTTTTACTGTGCTAAATTTTTAGTTTTCAAAATCTGTTTTCTTGTAAAGAAACAGCTTAAGGATAGGAGATAGATTCAAAAGAGAATAAAGACTGAGTGCAGTTTCGTTCATAAAAAGGGGGAATGACGATAGACTACTGCGTATTATTTTCCGAGCTTATAACCATAGACAATTCTCTAGAGGCTACGATCGTACATGTACCTTACCAGGGACCTCTGATGTACTCGTGTTACCGCATATCTATGGTAATCGCAGAGGCTCTGATCTTACTCAGCCACAGTCCACAGATTAGACGGTTCTAATTTGAGTTCACTGACTTTATATATGAACGTTAGTATAAATGTTCCAATATCTGTACACAAGCATACCTATTGAAAAAGAAGTTCCAGTGCGTCTGCCGTGCAAGCGATCTGCGATTTTGCAGGCATTTGCCAAAAAAGCTATAATCAGCTAATGTAAAAACTTAAATATTAGCCGTATTTCTCTGTTATCCGCTGCAGCGTAAGTCACAGCGGACCACGCGGTTTAGCGTTGTTTCGTAGAAACGGATAAATTTAAATTTTAAGCACGATGTCCTAATCGATAAAACAAAACGCAAACAAGATATTTGTCTAGTTTATTAAAAGTATTCATCGCACTGTTTAGAATATTGGTTTCAATAGTTTTTTTTATTTTTAATCTCTTTAAACTATTCACAGAAACATGATAACTAAATGTGATTTCGTTGCGACCTCTTGCCAGACGATTAAAATACAGTATCGCAGAAGTATAGATAAAATATTACTTGTGTTACTTCTGGTAATTTATTAATTTTAATGAATACTCAATAAAAAAATTCGTGCACTAAATTTAATATTATTGGAAACTATAGTTAAGCATTAAAACGAAATATTTAAACATTTACTTTTATTTACACGTTTTACAGCCTTTAATGCAACAGAAAATAAAAATTCAACAACGAAAGCCGAAAATTCGTCTGAGTTACTAACTAAAACTACTAACTAAAAACTCAATAATTTTTATAATTTTTTTCTAAAATAAGAATTAAAATTCGAATTTTTCAGTTACAATTAAAAACTAAAAAAACAGAAATAGAACTAATAATTTCGAATTAAATACTAACTCTAATTTTCCTAACTTAAAAAATCAAGAAATATATCAAAATTCTATTTAAATTAAGGTATATTAGGATTCTATAACTTTAATGTGATAGGTTTACACCATCAATTCACATAAAATTGAAAATTTCGTTTATCGGTTTTTAAACCAATTAAGAGCTATCTAACTATGTTATCTATTTTTTCAGTTATACATACGTAAATATCCGGAATTTTTTGTTGTTGCTTGTCATCACTAACTCAAAACAAGTAGTTTTAAAATCGTCACCATACTCGAAATTATGAACGTGTATTTGCAGTATCATTAAAGTAGAAAATATGCTTTGAAACTTATGTACAATATTTATATCAAGAGCGCAGTATTTACAAAGCAGTAACAGAATTTGATTTAACGTATCAAACAAAATAATATACGAGCGTACCTAAGTACTTTTAGGATATTTATTTTTTTTCATTTTATTTTTATTTAGCTGCTACAAATCAAGTTGCATATCGAGAAAAAAACTTCTTCCATTATTAAAAAATCAATATTTGTTATTATTCTTCGCCCGCGACTTCACTCTGCGCGAAGGGACATTTTTCGAACATTTTTGGCTGACTTGTCGAACTGCAATGAAGAAAAACAACGGAGAGGATTGCAATTTATGAATGTAATGATAAACCATCACAACTCAGCCCTCTTCACTCCGTTGTGCACTGGCGACCCCCCCCCCCCGCTACTGAACTCACGCGGCCGCAGCTGCAGCCGTCTCAGCGCGCTCTCCAGCCTTTCGCGCAGGTCCGCAAACAGCCGGCGCAGCTGCCGTCTCCCGGTGGTGCGGCGCTGCAGCCGGTCTAAAATGGCGCCAACTCGGCGCGCCTCAGCCAGCAGTTGGCGCCGTTTAGCCAGCTGACGCCTGGCGCGCGCTACGGACAGCGCGGCAGCTTCGGCGCGTTTGACTCGCGCCCGAAGGCCATCAACTTTGAACCGGCGGTTGGCGCCGTCCACAGCTGAGGACATTCGGCGGTGCAGAGCGAGCAATCGGCGCCGCTTCTTCGCGATCCTAGCCGATTTAGCGGCAGCCGAGGCTGCTTGAGCCGAACGCTGCGGTTGAATGCAAATAGCCTTGCATTGCTACTGGTGTAAGTAAAGGCATAAGCACATGCTATGTGTCACAAGTCACTGGTTGCACACCTGTGCTTAATTCTCACCTGTTGTTAAATGTGTCACAAGTCACTGGTTGCACACCTGTGCTTAATTCTCACCTGTTGTTAAATGTGTCACAAGTCACTGGTTGCACACCTGTGCTTAATTCTCACCTGTTGTTAAATGTGTCACAAGTCACTGGTTGCACACCTGTGCTTAATTCTCACCTGTTGTTAAATGTGTCACAAGTCACTGGTTGCACACCTGTGCTTAATTCTCACCTGTTGTTAAATGTGTCACAAGTCACTGGTTGCACACCTGTGCTTAATTCTCACCTGTTGTTAAATGTGTCACAAGTCACTGGTTGCACACCTGTGCTTAATTCTCACCTGTGCCTAAATGTGTCACAAGTCACAGGTTGCACATCTGTGCTTAATTCTCACCTGTGCCTAAATGTGTCACAAGTCACAGGTTGCACACCTGTGCTTAATTCTCACCTGTTCCTAAATGTGTCACAAGTCACTGGTTGCACACCTGTGCTTAATTCTCACCTGTTCCTAAATGTGTCACAAGTCACTGGTTGCACATCTGTGCTTAATTCTCACCTGTGCCTAAATGTGTCACAAGTCACTGGTTGCACACCTGTGCTTAATTCTCACCTGTGCCTAAATGTGTCACAAGTCACTGGTTGCACACCTGTGCTTAATTCTCACCTGTGCCTAAATGTGTCACAAGTCACTGGTTGCACACCTGTGCTTAATTCTCACCTGTGCCTAAATGTGTCACAAGTCACTGGTTGCACACCTGTGCTTAATTCTCACCTGTGCCTAAATGTGTCACAAGTCACTGGTGCAGCAACGCAGGCACACAAAAATCTAGAACACGATTAAATTTTGTTTCGCACCTTCTCAAACAAGAATCAAGTCGCCAGCCCTCCAGATCGTCAAGATATTCAGCAATTCTGCCAGAAGGTTGAATAATTCCATAAGCGCTAGTGTGCACCCCTTAGTGACATCGACAGCCGCTACATTTACGTAGGCGGAGCTGCTGGACCTTCAACAGGTGGCACCAGGCGACTATGGACACTCTGCTACTGATCAAGCTTCTTACTTGAGCAAGTCTCTCAATGAATCAGCTACAGATACAGACAGACAGCTCCACGGCGGAAAATTGCGAACACCTCTCATCCTACTCACCTGAGCTGTCCTTCCTGACAAAATTCTAAGCCGCTGTATCCGCAGCCGCTGCAGCTTCTCATTTAACATCCGTTCGTCTTGCTTAAGCTTCAATATTCGACACTTTCGCTCCTTACGTTGCTGCAGCCGCCGCCGTCGAAGCTGATGCCGCTGCTGCTGTCGGTCTTCTCGATGTTGCTCCTGCCAACAGTGCGACCGCCCAGTTGATGACGGCTTAGCAACAACTGAAAGTTATGAGTTGTAACTTGAGTATACTACTTATCTAAGTAGTCAACTGTCAACAGCTATCAGTGACAACTCAAGTAAAGGACGTTACACTTGCAAGTCGTGCCAATTTCTCTTAGGTCCCCTGAGCAGGAACACAAGCGCGCGGATACGTATGCAATCATAAGCACAGGCACATACGCACACAGACAGACAGACAGCGACCCTAACTTGATTTATCTTTAGGCAAGTACACTTCACTGTGCCTTGGGGGTTGGTCCTCAAGGGGGCGTTAATTGCACGAGCAGAGCCAAGCAGAGATTCCAATTTAGCCTCAAATTATTGTGACACTTGGAATCGAGCCTGGGCCGCTGGCAAATCAGACCACTGGGCTACGGACTTCCCCCTGATTTCGGAAGATTTGGGAATTCAGTGACAAAAAAACGGAAAACTTCCTATCAATTTGCCCCGTGTGGCGTCCTGCGAACTTGAGTTGTCCATGGCGTTGCTAGCGCAATCAGGTCTCCTTTCTAACAGAGTTTCTTACCGCGATTCAATCGGCCTGCCGCTCCCATCTGGTTCACCTTCGATCTCTGAGTCGCCGAGGTCGCGGTCAGGCTGTCCAGGAGCTGTCTAGCGCGACTCAAATCGGCTCGCCGGGTGGCCACCTGCGTGAGTCGCAGTAATTGGCGCAACAGTAGATCGAAGGTGCATAAACTCTGCCACAGTTATAAGGACTCCTACCTGCGATTTCAACTGTTTGAGTCTGGCAGCCACTGGACGGTTTGACAGATGCTCTGCAGTGCAAAACCGAATAGTAGGAAAATATCTGCTTATTTAAAGTCACCTGGCTTAGCTGCTGAGCAGTACTCAAATCTGGAGCCACCGAGCTCACCTTGCCGAGCAGCGGCCACAACCGGCTCCAGCGCGCGCAGCCTCTCTTCGCACTTTTTGATCCGGTCAAATAGGGCGGCGTTGAAGAACTTGGCCCCGGTGTCTTCTGTGAGCCGCATCAGCGCCTGCAGCTCTGCGTGCTCCGCTGCCGACCAGATGGAGACACGGGGGAATGTAAGGACAGACAGACAGACAGACAGACAGACAGACAGACAGACAGACAGACAGACAGACAGACAGACAGACAGACAGACAGACAGACAGACAGACAGACAGACAGACAGACAGACAGACAGACAGACAGACAGACAGACAGACAGACAGACAGACAGAGACAGGCAGCAGGCAACCGCTGACTGGCTTACCTGTATTTTTCACGTGCAAATCCCCGGCCATCCCGTCCAGCTGTTGCTGTGTTTGATCAGCCAGCAATTTGGTGGCACTAAACCTGCGGCGTCAAACAAGAGAACAACGGCAGTCATCGCTAAAAAACAACCTCAAGGAAATCCGCAGTTATTTTAAAATCGAGCACAACTCACACCATGGTGACCTTCTCCCGCTGAGCCACCATCTGCTGTACGCTGCTCCGCTCGTGATGAAACTGCGCCTGATGGTGTTCAAAAGGAAGTGGGCGGAGGTTAGTAACCGGAAGATGGCCAGTTGCATAAACAGATACACTAACGGACACTAGTATTCAAAATACACAGTGAAAATTGAGAAGGAATAAATAGTTCTCTAAGGCCCTGCCTAGACTGTGCTAACGAAACTCGCTACTCACCTTCAAGCTGACTTGAGCAGATTCTGACTTCACCTTTGACTCTTCCAACTGATTAAGCCTTGTGTCCTGGAAGTAGAAAAGACAGAACATTAATAAAAATCGATGGGATCATTTGACTGTAATGAGGATCAGAATCCCAAACTGGAATGAGGATCAGAATCCCCAAAATGGAATGAGGATCAGAATCCCCAAAATGGAATGAGGATCAGAATCCCCAAAATGGAATGAGGATCAGAATCCCCAGACTTTTATGAGGATCAGAATTCCCAGCTTAGAATGAGTAACAGAATCCTCAGACTAGAATGAGGATCAGAATCCCCAGACTAGAATGAGGATCAGAATCCCCAGCCTAGAATGAGTAACAGAATCCTCAGACTAGAATGAGGATCAGAATCCCCAGACTAGAATGAGGATCAGAATCCCCAGCCTAGAATGAGGATCAGAATCCTCAGACTAGAATGAGGATCAGAATCCCCAGACTGGAATGAGGATCAGAATCCCCAAACTTTTATGAGGATCAGAATCCCCAGACTAGAATGAGGAACAGAATCCTCAGACTGGAATGAGGATCAGAATACCCAGGGGCTCAAAATTAGGTATTTTAGGATTTAGAGATCATAAAATACATGTTAAAGTTGTATCCAGTTTATATAATCTACTTTGATAACTATGTATTAGAGATATGGGAAAACTGTTTGCTATATAGCTAGAACTCCCGTGCCTACCATCTCCTTCAGCACAGAGTCGCAGGCCATGCGCCACAGAGCCACCTGCTCCGCCCATTGCTTCAGACCGCCAAGCTCATCCTGCGACAGGCTTAAAAATGTTTAGGAGATCAGGTAAGCCAATAATTAGACTAAAAGCTGTTGTTGCACCAAAGCGGTTCTCAACTTCTCACTCACTCCAGCATCGGCAGCTGCAGCTGCTCGGAGGCTTCCTCGTAGGTCATCGCCGAGTCGCCGTCAACGGCCGTCTCAGTCGGGCAGAGGAAAACTCGGCTGCCGAGGATAATGGTGCCGCCATTACTGGACACGCGGTCGCGCAGGTCGCCGCAACCGCTGCTGCCGCTGCTGCCGACGCCGCCGCGGCTCTCGCGGCTGGTGAGGCTGCTGGGGCTGCTGGGATCGCTCTGGTAGCCGCCGCTGCCGCTGCTTGTGTTGCTATGGGAACCAGCTAAGGAAGAGCAACAGAGAAACTAATAGCATTTATGAGATTGAAAATAAACTAAATTGGGAATCAACCCGCAGCAGACTCAAGAAGGGCTGAGATGCCAAGGTTCATCAAGAAGGGCTGAGATGCCAAGGCTCATCAAGAAGGGCTGAGATGCCAAGGTTCATCAAGAAGGGCTGAGATGCCAAGGCTCACCAAGAAGGGCTGAGATGCCAAGGTTCATCAAGAAGGGCTGAGATGCCAAGGCTCTTCAAGAAGGGCTGAGATGCCAATGCTCACCAAGAAGGGCTGAGATGTCAAGGCTCATCAAGAAGGGCTGAGATGCCAAGGCTCACCAAGAAGGGCTGAGATGCCAAGGTTCATCAAGAAGGGCTGAGATGCCAAGGCTCTTCAAGAAGGGCTGAGATGCCAATGCTCACCAAGAAGGGCTGAGATGTCAAGGCTCATCAAGAAGGGCTGAGATGTCAAGGCTCACCAAGAAAGGCTGAGATGCTTTAAGGGGCAGTACTGAGACACAAAGGTTGCATATATAGTGGTGAATTCCCGGCTAAACTGCTAACAGAATGCTAAACATGCCATACCCAAAGCCTGCCAACTTGTATTGCCAAGCATGCATTTTGTTTCTAAACTGCAAAAAGGTTCAACTAGAAAAATAATACAAACTATCAACTGCCGTTAAGCTGTTCAGATACACTGTATGATTGCTTGGGATTATAACAAAATTGTCAGGTAAATTTGATTTGATTTTTTTCCTAGTGAAAATGAGCTCAAGTTCTAGTTTTAAGCTAAATAGGCTTTGAATTTTTTGTTGAAACCTGTCACTCAAATTTGAATTGAAGTTGCTACATATAAACCAAACCATCAGACAGCATGATTTAATTCTACAACTTACATTTATGAGTAGTGGAGTCTGGAATTTCCTCATGACTTTTGAAAAATTCTCTGCTCACAGCAAGGAAATCTTTGCTGTTGGGTGCATCAAAGTTCATAAGCTCCTGCCAATCTGACATTTTGCTAAAATTGTGAAATTTAATTAATGTTTTTGTTGAAAAGTCACACTGAAAACCAAATTAAAAGATAAAAGTAAAAAATATTCAAGCACTTTCCTACTTAGCCTTTTATTATAAAAGCTTTTAGAAAATAAGCTAAGATAGCATATATAATTATGCTATTAGGTACTCGTAAATACCAAAACTAAAATAAATTTGTATTCTTTAGAAACAATAAATTTATTGTAATCAACTTATCTACACCATTTTATGCTGCACATTGAATCCCCAAATTTTATGTTGCAGTTTCTTAGTAGCTTGTATGGCTAAGTAGCCAAAAATTTTTACTTGAATTATTTCAAATCATTGTATTTTTAATAGTTTTTTATATCTACAATCATTCATCAAAGGTACTTTAGGATAAAATCTAATAGTTATGAGCATATGATATGACTATGATACACAGTTATCAAGAAAAATGTATTAACCAAAAAATCTTAGGGAATAATTACATATACAATAATTTTATATTTTTATAACACTGTAACAATTGGCATATATACTATAAAATATATAAGGAAGTGTTACTATACAAAGATAAAGTAATCAACTTTTGCTAAAAAGCTATCTTTAAAAATATATATATACTACAAAAGTTGATATAGGACAATATTAGTTGAAAAATGAAATTTAACTATGAATATCAAATCACTAAACACTAAATATCATAGAGAATTACTATTTTATGAGACCTAAAGGATACAAGATAAATATTAGATTCTAGACCCTTGTTTCATTCATGTTTTAGTAGAAGAGTAAAAAACTTGAATCTGAAAGATTTTAGCATATTAACACACTACTTAACCAAGAAAAATTGCTGAACACATTATAATTAGTATCTCCATAACAGCCTTTATTATGTTATTGTATGAGTTGGTATCATAGAACATAGCTTTATACGAGTATATAGCGTTTTCTACACTAAAAACAATTTTTAGCTGCGTGAAATTAAAATTAGCGTGCTAGGGGTTATTTTTACAAATTCTAAATCTGTATAGTTTTTGCCATACTGAGAATTCAATTGACAATAATAGAATATAGTTAATCAAAATAACCACGAGCCATCAACATCATTATCAATGAACAACGACAATCAATAGGTGATACAAAACTATTAGAAAGTGCTTGAAATGAAAACAATTAAGCTAGTAACGGGCTGCTTTCTTACGTTTTAGCTGCTCAGCTCATGTACTCATGCTATTGGTCGTCACCACCATCGCGAGATAGTAATATCTTAGCCCGAAACGTGGACGTCCTTTTTAAAAACTTTTCCGCGTACATCTAGTTAAACAAATGAATGGATACAGCCGCAAGTATATAGCTAAAAAATTCGAGAAAAAGATTTTTTAGAATAATAAATTCATAGTTTTTTGCGGTAATCTTTTAGGAGCTTAGGCATGTGGATTATGTAATGACGGACAAACATAAGAAAACTTTCCTTGTGATGCATTAAAATGTTTAACCCTAATTTTTGACGTACGCTCGTATGTATACAGGGCGTGTGGTAGTAAAGTGCAGATCGAAAATACAATATATTTTTGCATCCACGTAGCAACAAGATGTTCCCTCAGCTGTTGTCGCTATATGTACAACATACGGTCGCTTACCTATAATGTATTAATTATCACCTTTGATGGCATGGCCCATATATGACTCGCCTCCAAGCCGAAACGATATTGTTCCAGACTAAAATCCTGACTAATTGATATCTGCTTGTATTTTTTGTACTTACCACACCGTAAAGAAACATGAAAATATTTTAATGTATCATGACTTTATTCAAGGACGACTTGGGACTTTTAGTACACCTGCACGCTCGTACTTGTGTATAATTTATTCCTAATAGAATATATCTAGTTTTATTGCCGTTGAAACCTACTTATACTAAGAATCGACTATGCTTAATGTGTTTTTTAAGTTGTAATACATGTAATTAAAGGAGATACGTCTCAAGTAGTTCCAACTCATAATTAAATCAGGAAAAATCGTGCAAAATCGCCAACACAAACTTATACGTTAGATTAATTGACAGCTTCATGCACACATAATCCGCTGGTTAAGAACTATGAAGATCTGAGAGATTTAGTATACGGTGAGTATATAGGTGGCTTACATACACTCGTAATGTACGTATGATAACACTTTATGTACAGAAATTTCTAGGAATAAATACGACCCCACAAGTTACAACCGTACTTGCCAACTGCGAGCTACTGATGGTTCGAGTTTTATCTGCATTAAATACTTTTTTGCTCAAAATTTACTAATTGCAACGTACGAGGCGTCTGGCTTGAAAGAAAATTAGCATAGAGGGCTAAAAACTAATTAAAATGATCGAAAAATATCATAAGAATTTGGTATAAAATCTATTTGATGAGATCAATAAAAATCGGCAAAAGTACTACGAACGTGCACCAAATTTTTAAAGAACGAACATGGCAGTCAACCGTTGGGGACTAAAATCAAAGAAAATCTTTATATGCTTAAGTTAATTGCTTCAAATTGTTGTTCCTGTAGCCGTATTGCAATCGGCTCTTATGGTAACGCGTCGTAACTGCATGAAATAGACTTAAATAAAGGAAATTAATGTTCCGCTATCGCTCCGATGTGCGCAACGGTTGGGCCAGACTCTTCATAATCTGTCTTGGAGATGCGCAATGGCTTACCAAAGCTTATAATTGGCAACTTGGAGGCTCCGAACCAGACGTCGAAGTTGGGCTGCGTTGGGGCCAAAATGTTGAATCTTAAGTTGGGTGGCGCCAGGTAGGCGAGCTCTTTCTGTAGGCGTTGCTTTGTACCCTTGAAACGCATTGAGCCTCCGGTTAGCACGATGGTTTGCTGGAATTGGGTGTCCCTTACTCCCTCGTCAGCGGTCAGAATGCTACTTATTAGAATCTGCTGGATTCCTGACTTCCCCATTTTAAAAGAAGACGGCTGGAACAGGGTCTCGGCGCACCGGAAGCGCTCGTTGCCGATGGTGATCACCCGACCGTCGGGCAGCTTGTAGCTCTTCTTCAGGGATCTGCTGCTGGCGGCTGTCTGCATCTCTTTTTCGAAGTCCATGGCGACGTAGCACAGCTTCTCCTTGATGTCGCGGACGATCTTGTGCTCGGCGGTGCTGGTGAAGCTGTAGCCGCGCTCATTTAGCATCTGCGCCAGGTTGTCGGTGAGGTCGCGGCCTGCCAGGTCCAGTCGAAAAGTCGTATTTGGGAGTATCTCGTTGTCGTAGACGTGCATGGCCGTTGAGATGCCGTCGCCGGACTCCAGTACGATACCGGTCCAAAGGCAATTTGCATACAGTGCCATTATGGGCGACAAGCCAATGTAAATCGATGGGACGTTGAAGGTCTCGAACATGACCTGCGCCATTGTCTCGCGGTTGGCTTTCGGATTGAGCGGCGGCTCCGTCAGGACCACCGGGTGCTCCTCTGGGGCCACGGAGAGCTTGTCGTAAAACGCATGGTGCCAGATCTTCTCCATGTCGTCCCAATTGATCACAACGCCGCGCTCGATCGGGCTCACCAGTGGGAGGTCGCTCTGCTTCTTGTGTACATTTGAACTGATGTAATTGTCGTTCTGGTCAACAACAGCGTCCTGGAATGAATTGAAGTCAGTTGAAGAAAAGTTATACATGAGAACTAAATTAAACTCTCAGTTTCATCGCTTTTGTACCTTTTGATCGGTTCGTCTAGGAGCCATCGAGTAGAAATAACGAGGTTTATCGTGCTTCATTCCACCTAATCCGAATCTGCACTCCCTCGAACCGGTGTCAAACACGATTGGGCAGCGGTCGGTTCCAGTCATGCCTGCTAGCAGCTGCAACAAGTATGGCGCTCCGTCAATAACTCTTAAGTTGAGATGATGGAAATAAGAAGCCTTATTTAATAGCCACACACTTTTACAAGCGTATGAGTCGCGGTGAGCCAATTGCATGAAGTCACGTGACCTCTGCCTCTACAGAGCTCTACAAATCTAAATCAATAATAGATTTAGCTGGAGTTATCAAATTTATTGACTGAATTGAATACGACACCCACCTTCTCCTTTAAACTGTACGCTTGATATAAAAACTGGCGGGGTTGTGCTTGGATTGAGCGTCACCGTTTCATGAGTACAAAAGAGAGCCACTCTCCACTCTCTCCTCGCCTGGGGCCTTGGGACGCAAACTGCATCACCCACACAGTTGAAACGAGAACCGCGGCCGTAGTGTAAATTGCGTCACTCGTGAGATCTGAGGAAAAGTTTCTGGGAGCCAACAAAGAATGGAATACATTTTTTTAATAAACTACATTTAGTTTCTGACCTCTCAGTCTTGACATCTCAGCAATTCCCCCGTAACCCTTGACGTCTCAGCGATTCCCCTCGTAAGCCTTGAAATCTCAGCAATCCCCCCGGTAGCCTTGACATCTCAGCAATGCCCCCCGTCAGTCTTGAAATCTCAGCAATTCCCCCCGTCAGTCTTGACATCTCAGAAATTCCCCTGTGAGCCTTGACATCTCAGAAATTCCCCCTGTGAGCCTTGACATCTCAGCAATGTCCCCCGTGAGCCTTGAGATCTCAGAAATTCCCCCTGTGAGCCTTGACATCTCAACAATCCCCCTGTGAGCCTTGACATCTCAACAATCCCCCTGTGAGCCTTGACATCTCAGCAATGCCCCCCGTCAGTCTTGAAATTTCAGCAATTCCCCCCGTCAGTCTTGACATCTCAGAAATTCCCCCTGTGAGCCTTGACATCTCAGAAATTCCCCCTGTGAGCCTTGACATCTCAGCAATGTCCCCCGTGAGCCTTGAGATCTCAGAAATTCCCCCTGTGAGCCTTGACATCTCAACAATCCCCCTGTGAGCCTTGACATCTCAGCAATGCCCCCCGTCAGTCTTGAAATTTCAGCAATTCCCCCCGTCAGTCTTGACATCTCAGAAATTCCCCCTGTGAGCCTTGATATCTCAGCAGTGTCCCCCGTGAGCCTTGACATCTCAGCAATGTCCCCTCGTGAGCATTGACATCTCAGCAGTGTCCCCTCGTGAGCCTTGACATCGTGAGTGGACCACTGGTTTCAGGGTGGAAAGTTTAGCATGTTGCGGAGTGCAGCACAAAAATCATTTGATCACATGGGGGCGTTCAAAGAGTATTTAAAGAGAAAAATTGCGAACGCCAATCCATACCACAGAAATCACAATCAACCAATCGACTGCAGAAAAAATCACGAGTACTTCACTCATTGTTTGTTGCTTCTTGGAACAAATGTCTTTTTTCAATCAGCGATTGATTAGTAAATCGTTAATCATTAACATTCTCGCAATCATCACATCGTTAAAGACAAAATTGTATTTATTATCTGAAAACTCAAATTAAGCATTATAACAGCAAAGAAACTGTGTTCAAAGACTGCATCAATAATTCTTTTCGGGAGTTACAAAAGAATTTTTCAATTTTATAGGAACCAAAAGAACCGACAAGGATAGTAATATTCTCAGCAACATCGAAAAGTCGCCATCACGGAAGATTCCATCTGTGGTCGCCACTTTTGAGAGTGCAGGTAAAGTCTCTCAATCTTTGCGAGTGACGCAACTCAGCTACGCAGCGGCAGACTTGAGTTGAGGAATGAAGAGGGAAAAATGAAGAGGGTTGGACGGATTTAAGCTACTCGGATCAGTTTTCTCGTATCTTTATTTCAGAATAGTCCAAGAGTAATCGCTCACTGGCGTATAGAGTGGCGACTTTTCTATGTTTCTGAGTATACATACGCTCGTACATATGCAGTCCTTTCTGTAGGTTAACTACTCGTATTACTAGCAAGGCGTTATGGAAGCTAAACAAGTTTGAAAGCACAAAACTGCCATTATGTAATTTTAATTAAAATAATACAACAGTAATATCAAGCACAGAACTTTCTGTAAATTCTGTGATATCAAGAGAGGACCAGAGAACGCATAACACACTGAGTTATAGGTTTAGCCATAAACTAATTAGCATCGAATTTCTTGAGACCATACTAAATGCATTCCTGATCGGCGTCCAGCTGATTTCTAAAGAAAACACAATGTGTAGCGTCCTAGTACTTCAATTGTCCAAGGTACAAGCCTCTGCTGTGTGCAGTGTTGTTAATTAGTCTCATTGATTCGGAACTGGTTGCAATTTCCAATTCGTCTCAAAGCATTTCAACCGAGTCCGCCGTTAAGTTCAAACATTGCCGGCGCCTCCAGCCGCGGAGAACGCCCGTCGCAGGCCTCTGTAGAGCCGGCCGGCAGGCAGCACGGAGACCAGGCGGCCTCGACAGGCGACCAGCAGCTGCTGCTGCCTGGCCAGGCAGTGCAGGTGCAGCGCCCGGTCCAGCCCGGTGCCCGGACCGCAGGCCACGTCAACCTCGGAGGGCGCCAGCTGGTCGCGGCCGCGGCCCCAGTCGATCCGCCTGCTGAGGAAGTCCGCCCAGCAAGGAATGCCGCGCGACCGCAGGTGGGCTTGGTAGGCGCGAGTTCGAGCCTCCTGCAGAGGTTAAGATGGGAGCAGTCAGTTCCCAGTTGTCACTGTCTGTCAATTGTCACTGGCAGTCCGTTGTCACTGGCTGTCAATTGTCACTGGCAGTGAATTGTCACTGGCAGTCAGTTGTCACTGGCTGTCAATTGTCACTGACTGTCAATTGTCACTGGCTGTCAATTGTCTCTGACTGTCAATTGTCTCTGACTGTCAATTGTCTCTGATTGTCAATTGTCACTGACTGTCAATTGTCTCTGACTGTCAATTGTCACTGATTGTCAATTGTCACTGACTGTCAATTGTCTCTGACTGTCAATTGTCTCTGACTGTCAATTGTCTCTGACTGTCAATTGTCTCTGACTGTCAATTGTCACTGACTGTCAAATGTCACTGATTGTCAATTGTCTCTGACTGTCAATTGTCTCTGACTGTCAATTGTCTCTGACTGTCAATTGTCTCTGACTGTCAATTGTCACTGACTGTCAAATGTCACTGATTGTCAATTGTCTCTGATTGTCAATTGTCTCTGACTGTCAATTGTCTCTGACTGTCAATTGTCTCTGACTGTCAATTGTCTCTGACTGTCAATTGTCTCTGACTGTCAATTGTCACTGACTGTCAAATGTCACTGATTGTCAATTGTCTCTGACTGTCAATTGTCTCTGACTGTCAATTGTCTCTGACTGTCAATTGTCTCTGACTGTCAATTGTCACTGACTGTCAAATGTCACTGATTGTCAATTGTCTCTGATTGTCAATTGTCTCTGACTGTCAATTGTCTCTGACTGTCAATTGTCTCTGACTGTCAATTGTCTCTGACTGTCAATTGTCTCTGATTGTCAATTGTCACTGACTGTCAATTGTCTCTGACTGTCAATTGTCACTGATTGTCAATTGTCACTGACTGTCAATTGTCTCTGACTGTCAATTGTCTCTGACTGTCAATTGTCTCTGACTGTCAATTGTCACTGACTGTCAAATGTCACTGATTGTCAATTGTCTCTGACTGTCAATTGTCTCTGACTGTCAATTGTCTCTGACTGTCAATTGTCACTAACTGTCAAATTATCACAGTTAAATGACGCCACCCCATTACTCGTACATTATCTCACTTCCAAGACGGGCTCATTCAAGCATCACAAAAGAAGCATGTAAACTTTTCCGTTGCGCGACTCAGTGAAACATGCGTGCGCTCGCAGTTAGCAGTAATTAAAAAGCTGGTTTCAGATAAAGAAAAATAGCATCGATCACCAAACACAAAAAGAATTTGAGCAAAATAAAAGCCGGAAAATTTATTCACAAAGGGAGCTGTTTCGTTCTCACCTGGGCCGGGTCAGAGGCGCCCCAATCAGGCAGCACCGATGCGCATAGCTTTGTGTTGGAAAATTGTTCAGTGCAATCTAATGTTTTTTTGGCGCCAATTTAAACTGGGATAAATGAGGTAACCAAGGACAGGATGCTCAAACTACGAAAATCTAAATACGTTGCTACCTTGATAATGAATTATCCGCAGCCCTGAGAGTAAACCATAAATAATTCAGTGCTCATAATTTCCCTAAAGACTGAAGAATTCTCAAAAGCAAAGCTGATAGCTCAGACTCTGAGCTTCATCCTTACCGAGACTAAGCTGCGGTGTACAAAGGTTGGCAGCCTGACGTTAGCAGACCCGCCGGCGCGGCTGCAATTGGGATCGGATTTGGATTCGTTTGGGATCTGGCTTTGAGCAGTGGGTGAATCAATCCTGCCCATCCCACCCAATCCCATCCCACCCAATCCCATCCCACCCAATCCCATCCCACCCAATCCCATCCCACCCAATCCCATCCCACCCAATCCCATCCCACCCAATCCCATCCCACCCAATCCCATCCCACCCAATCCCATCCCACCCAATCCCATCCCACCCAATCCCATCCCACCCAATCCCATCCCACCCAATCCCATCCCACCCACTTCTCATCGCCAGCGCCAACGTCCGCCTCCTCGCCGCTGTCGGATTCCGGCGCCAGTTGGTCGGCCCTGGTCTCAGACGACGCCTCATACGAGGCGGCCATGATGTCGCGCAGGCCCAGCCTCCTGGTGAGCCGCTCCGGCCCCAGAACCCGCAGGTCGCAGGCCGCGTCCAGCACGGCCAGCTGCTCGGACAGCCCGACCGGAGGCGGCGGCCGATTGCCACCCTCAGCGATATGCCTGACGGTGCTGGCGGCCTCGCCGAGCTCCGCGTCGACGTCTGCGCAGGCTCGTCGAAGTCCCCGACGTAGATAGCGGTGCGCTGCAGCCACCGACACCTGCAGCAATCAAGTTGGTTTTGCTTGGCTTTATTTTCACGGGCGAATGATTGGCACACCGAACTCGCGAGGCCTCACCTGGCCCAGCAGCAGGGGGCGCCGCTGCCCCAGCAGGCGATGGCGAAGACCGTCATTTGGGATCGCGTCCTGCCGTTTCAAATTGGTAATTCACTGCTCAAGTTGGACTGACTTATTCTCACTTCAGTTAAAATTCAAATCCAGTCAATCCAATTACCCCATCCCATCCCATCCCATCCCATCCTATCGTATCCCATCCTATCCCATCCCATCCCATCCCATCCCGTCCCATCCCATCCCATCCCATCCCATCCTATCATATCCCATCCCATCCTTTCCCATCCCATCCTTTCCCATCCCATCCTTTCCCATCCCATCCTTTCCCATCCCATCCTTTCCCATCGCATCCTTTCCCATCCCATCCTTTCCCATCCCATCCTTTCCCATCCCATCCTTTCCCATCCCATCCTTTCCCATCCCATCCTTTCCCATCCCATCCTTTCCCATCCAATCCTTTCCCATCGTATCCCATCCCATCCCATCCCATCTCATCCCATCCCATCCCATCCCATCCCATCAGTTCCAACACAGCTGAACAAACCCTATCATCGGCATTCCCAGGCTCCGCATGCGCCTCGTCGTACTGCACCAGCGGCAGCGACTCAAAATTTGGATGCCGCCGAAGCAGCTTCCGCAGGGCGTCATTGGTGTCGCCGAGGCCGATTTTGACAGCCCTCTCAGGTGGCAGCATCACCTGGCTGACCTTGATCTTGGAGCACCTGGGCAGGGGGAATTGAGGCATAAATAACTGACTAACTGATTAACTAACTAACTAACTAACTAACTAACTAACTAACTAACTAACTAACTAACTAACTAACTAACTAACTAACTAACTAACTAACTAACTAACTAACTAACTAACTAACTAACTAACTAACTAACTAACTGCCAGATTTTTTAATTACCTGGCAAGCAATATCGGAGAAGTGATCGGGGCGTGAGGCAGCCGTTTAATCCGGATTCCCAAATCATAGAACGGCAGAGTCCCGCACGCGTGCATGGCAAAGTTGGCTATCAGAACCGACAGCTGCAAAGTTAGTTTTCTTAAATAGCGTTTCAAATTTGTTTAATTGTAGCTTACCGCGTGCAATACATGTACTTTTGTCACTGCGATCGACAGAGTGACACATTGACAGAGTGACACATTGATAGAGTGACACATTGACAGAGTGACACATTGACAGAGTGACACATTGACAAAGTGACACATTGATAGAGTGACACATTGACAGAGTGACACATTGACAGAGTGACACATTGACAGAGTGAC
>NIVC01000249.1:175000-265000 GCA_002269645.1 Macrostomum lignano
CCACAGTCGCCAGGCGTTAAATGCGTTTATCAGCCACAGCAGGTCTGTTTGGAGTTTGGAATTCGGTTGGTTTCATTCGTGACGGTTTAACGGCTGTCCCAAAAAGCTTCTGGTTACGGGTGCTATAGCCCTTGAAAATGAGCAGAATTTTCTCTAAAAAGAGTCAGATGCCTGGCCTAAGATCAAGGGCCAGATAGAGAATTCAGCTCATTGCTGCGGGCCAGATAAGAGTGGAAAAGAGAGGGAACAGAAGACGAGAGATGAGAGAACAGAGGAGATGCAAGAGATGAGATGAGAGAAAAGATAAAAGAGAGAAGAGAGGAGAGAGGTGAGAGAGGGGAGAGAGGGGAGAAAGGAGAGAGAAGAGGGGAGAGGGGAGAGAAGAGAGGAGAGAAGAGACGAGAGGGGAAAGAGGGGAGAGGGGAGAGAGGAGAGAGCAGAAGAGAAGAGAGAGAAGGGAGCCGTAGCCCAGCGGTAGCGCAGCTTCTCTGGTGTGCCAGCGACCCAGGCTCGATTCCAAGTGCAGTCACATTAATTTGGGGCTGAATTGGAATCTCGGCTTGGCTCTGCTCGTGTAATTAACGGCCTTGAGAGCCAACCCCCCAAGGCGCAGTGAAGTGTACATGCCTAACGATAAAATAAAGTTAGGGCCGCTGTACACTCCTGTGTGAGTGTGTGCCTGCGTACATGTACATATCCGCGCGCTTGTATGCCTGCTCAGGGGAGTCGGCGGAATGGGCAGTAATGCCTCTCGCCGGTTGTGTGCCAATGTCGCTTAAAGTGCGCCAGGCTGCACACAACCCCGCTGCCTCTAATAAAAAAAGAGGGGTGAGAGAGGGGAGACAGGGGAGAGAGGAGAGAGAAGAGGGGAGAGGGGAGAGAAGAGAGGAGAGACGAGACGAGAGGGGAAAGAGGGGAGAGGGGAGAGAGGAGAGAGCAGAAGAGAAGAGAGAGAGAAGAGGATGAGATGAGAGAAAGAACTGAAAACAGACAAAACTTGAGAGGGCTGGATTTCTATTGTGAAGTTTCGAAGGCCCCGAGAGCCGGATAAAGAGGCTCTTATGATTTAATTGATTTAATTGGTAATATTTTAGGAAACCTGTTACATGTACGAGCTATGTTAAATTAACCTCAAAATGCCCTAATGGTCAGTGGAGCTGTTTTTGACTTGCTAGAAGCCTCAATAGCCGAGGTATATGGGTGAGGCTTAAGTTCAACAGCAACTAGAATAACACTGTATATATTCGTAGAACAGTCATAAGTCTTGTCTTTGTAAGGCTGGAAAGGCTTTGCTATGTTGAAATGTCTATGGCCTTCCGTTCAAGGGTTTCTGGGGTGAAGTGGTTAGCCTTGATAGTTAATGAAAATCTCTCCCATTTACAAGACCGAGGCAATCGCCAGCCGAGCAGTGACAGCCGAGGCGGCATCTCGTCGAAGTCCGAATCGGAGTCTCTTGGATCTGGTGGCCTGTCGCAGTCCTGAAGAATATCATGTTGATAGATAGGAATGGGCATAAATAACAAAGGAGTTATTTGTTTGCAAGTTGTTTGTCTAGCTGTTGCAGCTCAAGGTGACAAATGACCCCTCAGCCAGCAAAAGACAAGCAGCTACAGAATTATCCATTGCCTTAAAACCTACGCTAAGACGTCTGACTGTCGCTCCCAAGTACGAGGCTCGTATCTAGGTTCGATTCCACATTGAGAGTTCGGCCACGTTAATTTGCGGCACAGCACGGACCCTAGGGCTTGTGCTATTCTCGACTATGAGGAACAACTCCGAGGCACAGAGACTGTACATGCCTGGCCATGTTCCCTGAATTTTCCCCCTGAATTTGTTCCCTACGTGCTCAAGGCTCAAGTGTAATTGGCATGACTGCTTACAAACAACAAACCTAACAGACAAACAAACAAACTGATCTTGCTAATGCATTCTGAAGCCTTCAAACTTTGCAGTGTTCTGCCCTACCAGTAACTAGTCCTTTTGCTCACCGAGACGTTGCAGCTCTCTGAGCTCTCCCAGCCAGTTTCCCCGTCTCCGTCGGACAGATCGAGGCGAAACTCGCCAATTTGCTGGAGGTGATGCTGATGATACTGCATGTCAGCCGGTGCCGACGCGGCAGACGCACTGTTGGAGATCAGACGCTGCCTCGGCTCCTGTCGTGGCGTATGTTGTATGTTGGGATTGCAACAAAGTGATAGTGGTAACCTTTTGCTCGGTAGATAGATGATATACGTTGGCCAGACCCAATCAAAGAATATGGTTGGACTCACGCCAAGCACGGGCAGCTTTGACGTCTTGCGAATTCGAAGGTAGTGCCTCATGAGGTGAGAGCGGAACAGTTTAAATATTAGAGTACTACAGTCTCTAAAATAATCCCAACAGCTTTCTACTTGTTCAAGCCAGAGTCAAACACAGGTTTCTTGACAGATCAAACTGGCAGATTTGTACCCCGCAGCAACTCAAAATGTAACCGGTTGAAACTGGTCTCTTCTGAGCACCGCAGCCCAAAAGAGGCGCAGTTCTAGCCCAGGCAAAGTAATCGATTTCTCAAAAGTGTTGAATCTTTGAGTCGGTAAACGGAGTTTCCATGCGTTTCATTCCACTCGTAGGGTATAATAGAAGCTTAGGTTAATTTTGCTTACCCGAAAAGTCCCATCCTCGCTAGTTTGGGGCTGCTCCGACTCAGCCTGAGCAGAAGTCTCACTGACTGTCGTCTCAATGTCCATGAGTGAAGATTTTTGCTGCTTCAACGCTGGTAGCTATTGTGCGTGTTTGATCAGCGGGGTAAAATTCACTGTTGAGATTTCTGGGATATGCTTGGACGTAAACTTCTCAAATTCATTGCTGGGGTCTTCTCAGATTTATGATTTCTCTGTGCTGAGGTGAGACTTGTAAAAAATGATTATTCTAGACGCATGAGCGACGTAGAGGCACGAATGGGGATTAAAGTGGATAGCTATTAGACAATTCGAGGTGAGGTAGGTTTTGGCAGGGATTCGCTTTAACGGTTTGCCTCTCATGGGCGGCGTAGGATCCGACTTATGTGTCATATTTCCCCTTCTTTGCAAGCGAGAGAGTAGAAAAGGAAAGAGTACGTTTAAACCTTGCACGTCCCTCTGGGGCTGAGCAGGGATCGAAGTGTGGCTCGTAAAAGAGCACAGAAAGAGCAGGAGACAGAAAGACGCGTTTTTTGAGTAGCAGCTGTTGCTGTTGCCAATATAACAATCCCCACGCGTGGACAGTTGATCCCGAACTGCTTTCCCGATCTGCTGGCGTGGGGATTCAGTTAGGAAGTGAGGTGGGGGGGGGAGTCTCGCAATTTCTGTATGTGGGTGGTTGCGCTGGCGTACAGGACAGCTATGGCTTAGCCAAACACCAAGACTAGATAGACCAGGTATTCTGTGGGATAGACGGTGCTCCGACTTTGACCTAAGAAAGAATTTTACAAATTGATATTTCAAGATTGAAATTCATTGCCGTAGAACAAACTGGGGTGGCTCGCATGCTTAGAATCGCATGTAAATAATAATATATGATTTCCATAGTGTGCCAGGGTCCAACAATCCCACGTACTGGTAGCTCGTACATTAGCTGAATACATGTTTAAAGTTGCTGTAAAGTCCAACAAACAAACAATTGTCTTCGCAAATCTGTTTTAGATGAATTTATAGTCTGCATGAATTGTGGTGGGAGCATGATCAGCTGTTTTTGTCCTGCCAAACACGTACTGCAAAGATGCGTGCAAATTAATTGTTTTGCACTTAGAATTTCTCACACTATAAATATTTCCTTTGCAAACAATTAAATAAATATATACAGATAAACTGTTTTCTGTATCTTACTCAACATAGTCAAATTGTCAACCATACGTAAAACGCATAGCCAACTGAAATCCAACATAACAATTGTTGCATCAATATTATTAAGTTATTTAACGGACATCAGAATTTAAATATTACAAGACTAAAATCAAGACGTACATTGCATTAATGCATTATGCAAGGAACAGTTACATGTCCTTTAAATTTTATGCATTGAATTTATGTTTAACTTCAAAGCTAAAAGCTGATGGTCATTTTTTTATTAGTTAGACTTTCATTAGTTAAATTTATTTTTTTAAATAGCATTCGTAGTCATCAAACACAAGCGACAAATTTTTCTTCATAAATCTACCTAATTATTTACGCTTTAAAACTGCGCTTTCTGTGAATTTCGTTGCTTAATTTCACTATGGGTTTTAAAATAATTTTTT
Source organism: Macrostomum lignano (assembly GCA_002269645.1). Taxonomy (NCBI): domain Eukaryota; kingdom Metazoa; phylum Platyhelminthes; family Macrostomidae; genus Macrostomum; species Macrostomum lignano. The sequence goes on from NIVC01000249.1 coordinate 179,253, forward strand.
ATTGCATTTTTTTATTTCAGCATCTTTAAATTTGAAATATAGTTTAAAAAATAATATAGTTTTAAATATTCTGTATATAACCAGCACACAACTTTTTAAATTAAAAAAATGCTGCACGCGCTCTAAATTTGAAGCAAGTTTGAGGTAAAAGTAAAACAAAACTTTTAAATGTTTTTACGCATGAAATATTCTAATTAAGATGCTACCAGCAAAGTAAACTAATCGAATTTTTCTAGTTTGTTTTTCAAAATCATCTTTAGTGGCGTAACAATCGAACTCGACTTTTAATTTGAAAATCTGCTCAGGGTTGAACTCATCGCCCGCCAGTCGTTTCTTAACTCTGGCGCAACTTGGCTGTCATAGTGAAAACTTCAGACTCCTCTTTCACTTATGCAGCTGGTTTTCCCAGCTGATTAAAATTTTCACTACACATGGCAACCATTGCAATTCCGAAAACGGTCACCTCAAAAAAGGGAAATCTGTCCATCGTATCTGAGAACCTAAAGGCGAGACATGTTCTAAAGAAGCACAGGCGACACCTGGGTCGACGGTTAAGTTCCAGTGTCGACAGCGCAGATCAGTCAGAGGGAACCTTCTCCGCCATCACGGTGGACGAGTTGGCTAGTACAGTGCTAAACTTCGGTTCCAAAGGAAACGAATCAGTATGCTTGGACATACAACAGATGACGTCAACATCCAGCCAAGAGCCAAAAGTTGTCCGACCTGGATTCTCCGCCCGACGTTACCTGGCCTCCTGGACCAAAACCTTGGACGAGGACACGGTGAACACATGGCTAAGCCTGGGAAAGCTATCGGAGAAGACCATCTTCCAGACCAACGCTTTCCTGCCCCATCTCAAGAAACGTGCAAACGACAACCTCAGCGAGTACCCGGCACCATACCGAATCGTGAAACAGATGCTGATTGCACCGGGGCCGCTTAACGAGTACTCTTTTATTTGGAGTAAGAAAGAGGTGTCCGGTGAGTTTTCTGCAATGTTTTTATAATGCTCTTTTTCTTGAATTTGCTGCACCTACATGCATTCACTTTCCCACCCCTTAAAGATGACGGTCTCAGCCGAGGCGACATCCAGGTGTTTTCGGAAGACAAAGCGGAGCTTGTGAAGTACTCTGAGCTAGACAAAGAGACGCAAAAAGGGATTCTATCAAAACTACTGGTAAAGTCGGCGCTCAACTACGGCTTATCTCGAGCACAGGTACCAGTTGCTTCTCTCGCATTTGCGCATTAATCAACAAGACTAATTTCAAGTTTTTTATATCGAAGCACAGTTCAGGAAAACAGATTATTTAAAAAAATATTTTATTGAAAGTGAGTTTTCTACTAGAACTCTACGATGTTTTTACATGCGTCCACTGAGCTTGTGCTCTCTTCTTCCAACCCACCGTCCAGGAAGCGAAAGCCTCTGAGTCCGGCGAAGGCCCAGCCGACGCCTCTTCAGGTGAAGGCCCCTTCGACATGGTGCACGCGGTCCGCAGCCTGCTGGATCGTGACACAAACGCGCTACGCGAAGAGGGGGACAGCGGCGCCGGTGGAGTCACAAGGGAAGAGTTCTCGCCAGAGGACGAACGAATTTTCGAAAGGATTCGTCAAAAGCGTCTGCAGGATAAAAACGTGCGCCGGCAACGAATACTGCAGCAGCGGGCAAGGCGCTCCGGCGCTGGTGGAGGCGGCAGTCTTGCCATGCAAGGCGAGCACTTTGGTCCGGAATTCGAACCCCCTGACTGGGAGCGACCGGCGAGGCCGGACGACGGCAGAGGTGGGTTTCTACCACCACTAGTAGAAGACCAGCCGCCGATGGCCACTAGAGGTCTTCGGACTGGCGATCATGAAGACGGTGGATCCGGACGGAGGCCGAAACTTCCTCGGTTGGCGGTGTCGCTTGATGCGACAGCAAGTATCGACAGCGGTGAAGAAGATGCTGAGGGCGACACAACTCGCAGGGAGGCAGCCGACCGAGTGATGGAGCTGCCATTCGAAGGTCCAGGTAAGAGTGCAATTGATAAAAGTGCCCACGCCTCTTTTAGAATTCAAAGCGAGTTTTCGAATCTTTGGAATGTAAAAACGTGCAGCCCGCAGTGGTCCTCAGCTGTTTGGCAGCATGCCAAGAGCACGCGGTGTGTGGGGCAATTTTTCTCAGCGAAGAAGGCCTCAACAGTCGCCTTTGCAGCAGCAGCAGCAGCAGCAGCAGCAGCAGCAGCAGCAGCAGCAGCAACAGCAGCAAGAGCAGCAGCAGAAAGCAGGTATGCTTTTATCTAAAAGTATTCGTAACTACAACTTATGGAATCACTTTCGACGTCAAAGTGTAACCTAACCGAAACCAACATTCTTTCTCAGACTCTGGTCGAGGTGTTCAGCCGAAAACGGCGGATTTGTTCCTTGGAACAGAGCCGGAATCGCGAGTCTCAACTGCCGATGGTGGGTTCTAAATGCACTGTGCATGCCGCCAATGCTCTATCTATAGCGTATATGAGTAGATAGAGTAGCTGAGAGTTGCTAAGGCGAGCGCTGCGGGGTGTTTTACCGCCTCCATAGTCTCCAAAAAAAATTCGAATCTTCTTCTGTACAAGAGCTTCACATAAGCCCTTTCTTCTGCTTTACCTTTGACCAGGTGTGCGCCTGAGCAACACAGACCTGTTTCCTTTCAACTGTTGTACCTTTTGCAGCCATGTTTATCTTTTTTTCCGATTGTCCAGCCTCTCTACCATACACAGCGGCCCTACCGCCACCCTGCTGCCTCTCTTTCAGTGCTCCGAGACAGCGATGGCACAGAGCCATGCTTAGGCTTTGCGGACTCCCAGCGGCTTCTTATAGTGCGGAATAATTTTTTTAATTGTCTGTTTCAGTCTATTTCTCTCACTCTGCATCTGTGCTCACTAGCCTATATTTCATCCACGGACTGGGTGAGCACGAATGCGTCTCAATATACGCATAGATTTCTGCTCATAGATAATTTTCTATTTTTAAGCATCTTCTAGGCTCTACGACTGCTGCTCCATTGGCGCCGCGCAGGCATTAATATAGTAAATAGAATTTGAGAGACAATCTCATGTTAATGTTCCAGCTGTAAAATACCATACAAGAGCCAAGCGGTGATGGCTATCGGACGTCATTGGGCGTGTAGAATTCCCGTTCTCCTTCCAGGCATCAAATATGCATGAAACGACTTGATTACACCTTCACTCTCTCGGCACGGTCCCTTTGTCCTCTTTTCCAGTTTTCGGTCTTTCTGCCCATCCCCTCATGACACGGGAGCACTTCCACTGCAGCTAAGTTTGACCGCAAGGGTCAGTCAAAGTTGAAGAACAAAAGGGCAGTGCAAAGAGAAGGGGAGCGGTTGAAACGCTTCTTTTTTCTTCAAATCTACAAAAAAGAAGCCGGTGCTCTTAGTTGAAATCGATCCTTCTGAATCTTCTGGAAAGTGTGGTTGCACTCTTACGTTAGTGTCGCTCAACACATTATATCAACCGTCCTAAAACACTGTCAATCAGCCGTCGCATATGAATTTAATATATTTGACGGACTTAAAATACAGGATTCAGCACGCTTTAGCGCTGCAACAAAAAGCCGGCAAATAAGAAGGACGAAGGGATTAAAAAACCGGGATAAAAGATTACGGTTTACCTCCCCCTAAGCACTATTGTCAAGTGTGTTGCTAGCCGTATGTATAAGCAGTTTAATCTCACAAACCCAGTCACTAAGAGTGCGCCCCTTTCAGCATCCCTTCCCCATCTTCCTGGTTACGGCACGCGCGCCAAGGCCCTGTGGCGCCATCCACCTCCCCCTCAGACTGATCAGTCCGCAAAGGGATTTCCTTCCCAACTGCGTTATTTTTCTTCTTTCCTTCCTTTTTTAGCATGGATAAAGTGGCCCACTATACAATCTCAGCAATCAGAATTTAGGCTGAGCTGAGAGGCTCCTTGAGTCTGTGAGTTGATCATTCCTGTCATGGCGAAAACCGCTTTGCTGGATGCTGTATTGCATATTGAAACAAATTTCGCTGTTGACTTGTTGGCTCTCCTGTCCTGCGCTTTGTTTTATTATTTTAATATTCATCGATTGCTTCCATTATTCAATTCAGTCGATGCGCCCGCACGGTAGCTTAGCAAATCGCGTTATTAACGACAAGTAAAAAGTTTGTTAATGCCGAGGAATCTTTCTGAAGTGAATTAAGCCACGGGACAGGTGTGTTTACCGGCGGCAAACATTGAGAACAGGTTCTCACGAGAAGGGAAAGGGCGATGGTAGACTTCTTGAACACACACAAGAAGCCAATCGGAGCATTGATGAAGCTGCACGATAGAGAGGCTGAAGGAGGCTGAGGAAGACTCTTCTGTTTGGTTTGCTTCTGCAGAACGGCGCTCCTGCGTGATTTGCTTGAAAACTCGAAAAAGCAAAGTCAAGCAGAGCTCTCTTACTCGAAAATCAGAAAGTCTTATGAGGAGTTTGATCTTTTTTGGGTGTAAATCGAGTGCAGAGTTGCAAGGAGCATGCACTGATGCTTAGTCTTACGTTTTAGTACTTTTACTGCCAAGCAAAACTTTTCTATGAAAAATGCATCTGAATGCTATCGCAAATGCTTTCTTTGCTGTATGCGAAAGCGTACCTGTCGCTGCTTACCTGTCGCTATTGCTATTTCTCGCAAACTTGCAATTACAGAGGACGCCTCCACCGATTCAAACGATCTGGCAAGCGTTCGCCTGAAAACACGGAAAACGCGTCAGGGTGAGCAAACTCAAATTCTACTTCTGTTGGCTAAACTCCCAGCCTGTCTATTGACTCGCATTGGTCATGTTTTACCTGTTTTTCACCTATTGGATTCATTTTCAACCTTGCAGATGCAAGAAACCTGAGAGCGCGATCGCCTGTAAAGCGAGGTAGGAACTCGGAGCTCAAATGTCATGAACAACCTTTACTTCATTCCTTCATTCCTTTATATCATTCAAGCACAACATGTTGGTGTGAACCTACATATAATAAATGTATATGCCGTTGTTGAGTGAACATCTAACAGTATTAACTGCAGTATTGAGACAATTATTAAGAATTTTGTAGTAATCAGGATTCAAGCGAGTTATTGTCAAACTCTGAGTAAAACAGCCGTTCGCACCATCATCAAAGCCATTTACTTTTGTTACCTGATTTGAAGGCTTGCTTGAATTGGAGTCGAAAAGGAGCTCACACCAACTAGTTTTACTTAACACCGAGTGTGCCTACCACCACTTATTAATTACTTATTAAAAGTTACGACTCATATTGAGAGTACTACATACCAAATAATAATCAGTTACACCTTATATATTGACTCCGGATGAATCACGCACAGAGTTCAACCTGAAAGGAGGCGACTTCGATGCCACCGAGTTCCTTGTGGCGCACAAGGCAGCGGACGGCCCGCTGTCGGACGGTCCCTCAAGAGCCTCCTCACCGCCGAGCCCGCGAACCCTCCAATCGGAGAGAGACGAGGCTGAGGCGGCGGGGCAGGCGGATGAGGAGGGCAGGACCTGCAGCTTGGGGGCAAGGGGTTGATTGCCCCAGCGCACGCTGGCCCGGGTAAGGCCAGGATCGATAAGCATGCACCAGCGGCGTGCGCCCAAATTAAGCCCTAATGTACACTAAGGCTCGCCTGCCGAAGTTTTCTTCCCTCAACGCGGCCCACGATTGGCTGCTGAAGTTCTAACATTACAAAGCTTACGAATTTACTAGTATGGAGAGTTCACAGCTTCTACTATCTAACCTGTGTCTTATGTGTCTTAGCATACTCGTAAGTGCCGCATTGCCGCGCACAAAGCAGACATGGCAAAGCATAGAATAGCATAGAAGCGTATAACAGCGACTTAACCTTGATTCACGCGCTTCTATTGAACAGTGCAGTGGCTTTGTTTTCGCATTTTTGTAGATTAGTAGAAGCTTGAAGCTGACAGCTATTCATGTCTCATCCCATTTTTTGGCAGATTGTCAGCGACTGACTATTGTGTATGATTGGTCTGATTTTGCGTTTGTTTTTAAATGGAAATTTGATTTGATTTCCATTCGTCAGAAAACAATAACGGCATTCATAGCTTTTTGATTTGTAGATCAAAAGTACAGCGCTGACTATTTTGCCGCTATAACATAGAAGCAATAGAGTGATTAGCAACATCAGCTACTACAAGTAGACGAAATGCAAATTTTTTATTTCACTATTTCACGCCCATGCAGGTGGGGAGCAAATCGACGTGGCGGCGTTGAGCCAGGACCAGCTGATGTCGGTGCTGACCCAGCACGCCGAGGACGTTGCCGAGAATGTCCTCAAGAAACCCAGAGGGCCGGGCAGGATATCGCAGAGGATGTGCAGGTGAGAATCGGTCCTAAGTTGTACTTTAACCGGTGCTTTTTCTATTTGATTTCTAATTTTACATGACTAAAATTGGGTAAGTAGTATGCTAGTAGAGATAACACTTTAGTGAAAATTACCGTCGCCAATTTCAAGACTTTCATAAATATGAATCTGAACCATGTTCATTCAGGTTGCCTACCGATTGTGGCAGCGAAATCTACGTCAGCAGTTTCGCCGAAAAGCTGATAATAGAATGCAGCCAGTGCGTAACTGCTGCTGCATCTGGCTCTATATTGCTTTCAGTTCCTCTTTGCGCACGTCTTGTCTTGTCCACCTGTCTGTCACTGTATATTTTGTTGCGTTCACTAATTATCCTTTTAGTTGCAATAGAAAACTGCACTTTTGTTTTTCTGTTTCTGGAGTTTTCATTCAAGGTTGGTGTTTTATTTTTAAGTAAACTAACTGCTTCGATTTCTTCTATCTTTCCTATCTTCATTTGTATGAGCATTCAGCTTCAGTTTTCACTTTCGCAACAAAAAATCCGAAAAAATAGGATTACTTAAATAATTCTACTTAAGGTACTTAAGGTTCGTGCCAAACTGCACTTGATGCTCGGACTCTCATCGAGTCCATCCACCTGAATGCCACCAAATCCCAATTCTCATCGGGTCCTCAAACGCCTGAAACAACTTTGCAGAATGCCATTGCGGACCTCATGACGCAGCGGGCCATCAGCATCCCGTCTCAGCAGCGACGCCGCGCCGGAGGCGGACAGGCCGGCAACGCCGCGACCATCCGACCAAGTCGTCGGGCCCGAGAAGCTGCCGCGGCCGCTGCCGCTGCGGCAACCGCCACCGAAAAGGCGACGCTCGGTAGCGGAGTCGACGGCGTTGGCGTTGGCGGTCAGGTTCCGGAAGACGACTCCCATGGAAAAGCCTCGGAGGCGGCTGCCGGCGACGCATCGGCTGCTGGCGAGGAGCGCGAGCTCGGTAGCCTAACTGAAGAGGATGGCGATGATGAGGCCTATGACGAGGAAGCGGAGGCTGATGAGGAGCTGAGAGCTCAAGAAGAGGAGGCCGAATTCAAAGATGCCATCAAGACGGCCCTGATATCGGCCAGTGAGTTTTACTTCAGTCACATTAGATTGGCATTTAGTAGTCACCGCTTTTTTATGTGGATGAAAAAAATTTACACGATTGCAGTTACCAAGACTGCTGGCGACACGGATGCATCGGACTCCGGTGCCAACGAAGACATTGAGATGCCAGACGAAATTTTAGAGATGCTGGCCGCTCCCGGCTCGAGCGGCCTGCAGCCGACCGATCTGGTAGTGGTGATCGACCCGCAGACCGGGCGCCGGGTGATCAGCACCAAGGAGCGGCTGGTGCAGCAGGCGATGGCCGACGCCCAGGCCGATCCCGAGGCGGCGCTGGCGCAGATGCAGGCCACAGCCAGTCAGTCGCAGCTGTCTCCGCTGTCTCCTAGTCAGCAGCAGGAGCAGAAAACTTCTGGCGGCGAAAAATCTGAGAAGCAGGCCAAGCCAAAAGAAGCCTTTAGAGTTCGTGAGTGCAGCTTATCTATTTTACGAGTGCTTGACTTCGATTCCATATTTTGGGGACAGACACGAGAACTATACTTGATTCGAGTCATTGGGATAAATACAAATGCATCCTTTGAATTCACTCCACAGTATCCTTAAAAACCGAATGCTGTCTAATTTTAGCCCGAGTCGTGCACAAAGACAGCGTACAGTCAGTCTTCACTGGAGGCGTTAGCCGCGAAGGTAAGTCCGCCTTATATTTATTTATACCAAATTTCCGCTTTTGAGAGCACCTCTGCCCAATATCTTCATGAATTCTCTTCAGCATCAAACGTAGAGGAACTAACTCTGCCGCGGATACCGTCGAACTTAGTCAGGGCTGGTGAGTTGGAAAATCGCGGGATACCTTTCTAGTTTGAGCATTTCTGTACTGAAAACGCAACATGGCAACTCGAACATTTCCAATCACCAGCAGCCGCGGAAGCAGCTGCAGAGCCTGGCAGAAAGGCCGATGCCAAGACCCGCCGACTCAAGCCGTCTAAGAAGAAGCCAGCAAAACAGGCGCCAGCTGCGGCGGCTGAGGCGCCCAAAGTATCGGAGGACAAGAAGACTGGCAAGAAGAAGGCCGCAGGCAAGAAAGCTGCCGCCGCGGCCGCTGCCGCTGCCAGTCAGAAAGAGTCCATCGCCGAGGGCCCTGTTCAACAAGAAGTGGAGGCTGAGGCGCGTCCGGAGGAAGAGATGAGCTTCGTTAGAGTTGAAGAGTACTTTTCAGACGAAGATGGTGAGCATGTTCGAATCGTTACATCTCAAAGTAAAGTTGGTTCGATGAGCCAATTTAAAGCTTTTCGAAAGTCTCTGAGAATTCGTTGCGTAAAAAATCTCCCTGTAACTCTTACGGAACGTCTGAGAAAAAATTACCACTATTTAGCCACTTTTTAATAATTTTGCTATGTGCACGTTATTGAAAATGTCAAACTTTCACTTGAATTAATCCTCTCCTCAGGTGCGAATCGCGACCCCACAACCATGATGGCCGCCGATGACGATGCCAGCGCAGCAGGCAACAGCAGCAGTCTATTCCCGCCTGGCACTGATGTGGGCGGTGACGATGAGGTCGAAGCCGAGTTCGAGCGCCAGCTGCAGGAGCAGATGCGCCGCATGAGCGTTAAAGAGCAGCGCGAACTGCGGCGTCGAGCTGATGCAGAGCGGCGTCGGCGGGAAACTGAGCGGCGCCGAAGCGAAGCTGCAGAAAAACGACGCCGCGATCAGGAGGCGGCGGAGCGCCAAGCCCAAATGGAGCAGGAGATGGAGGCCGAGAGGCTGCGCAAAGAGGAGGAGGTGCGGGAACGGCGCCGACTCGAGCGGGAGGCGCGCGAGCGCGCAGAAGCGGAGGCGGAAGCGGCGGAGCGGCGCGAGCGGCTGGCGAAGGACCGCGAGCAGCGGGAGCGGGAGAATTTCATGCGCAAATTGCAGGAAGCTCGCCGCTTGAAGGAGGAAGAAGAGGAAAGACGGCGATGTGAGCTGCTTGTTTATACTCGTACCTGTTTATACTGATAGAGTTAACCTACAACCCTCAAATCCCAGTCGGTAATGCATCTTCACGTGAAAAATAAAACACAATCCACAGACGAAGAGATGCTGAGACAAGAAGAAGAAGAGCGCCTCCGCCAGGAAGAGGAGGCCCGTCTAGCGGAGATGGAGGAGCAGGAGAGGCTGGAGTACCTGAGGCGCAAGGCCGAGGAGGAAGAGCAGCGCCGTCGCGAGGAGGAGGAGGAGCGGTACGAAGTTAATAAAACACGCACAGAAATGTTGAAGTGAAAACATCTAATAACAAATTTCACACAACTCAAATCACGTAACTGGATCTAGAGAGTTTCACACAGAAACCCATTGCCAACAGTGAGCAACCTCAGTGACAAACCCCATTGCTAACAGTGAGCAACCTCAGTGACAAACCCCATTGCTAACAGTGAGCAACCTCAGTGACAAACCCGATTGCCAACAGTGAGCAACCCGAGTGGCAAACCCCATTGCCAACAGTGAGCAACCCGAGTGGCAAACCCCATTGCCAACAGTGAGCAACCCGAGTGGCAAACCCCATTGTCAACAGTGAGCAACCTCAGTGACAAACCCGATTGCCAACAGTGAGCAACCCGAGTGGCAAACCCCATTGCCAACAGTGAGCAACCCGAGTGGCAAACCCCATTGCCAACAGTGAGCAACCCGAGTGGCAAACCCCATTGCCATCAGTGAGCAACCTCAGTGACAAACCCCATTGCCAACAGTGAGCAACCCGAGTGGCAAACCCCATTGCCAACAGTGAGCAACCCGAGTGGCAAACCCCATTGCCAACAGTGAGCAACCCGAGTGGCAAACCCCATTGCCAACAGTGAGCAACCTAAATGAAAAACCTTATTGCCAACATGGTCAACTACCGACAGGCTACGCCAGGAGGCGGAGGCCAAGAAGGCGCTAGAAGAGGCGCGCCGTCTCGCAGAAGAGCTGGCCGCAGTGCGCGCCGCCGAGCTCGCCAGGCGCCGATTCCAGCGCTCGCTGCGCGTAGAGAAGGCCGGCCAGGAGCGCTACCTGTCCGTGACGCGGGCTTTCGAGTTCAGCTACTTCCAACTGCTCAAGTGGATCGGCGTGGACTTATCAAAAGCGGTGAACGCGTCAAAGGCGGGCAAAGCGTAATTGTCACTTCTGAAGTCCCCAAGAAATTAATCAAAAACGTACTGTAGTAGATTTCTGTCTATTTTCTTTTGTACTTTTCTTCTGTGTATTCGCTATTTAATGGTTGGTTCGCATCGCTGCCCTTTATTTAAAACTCTAACAGTTAAATGAAAAGCAGAATGTCTTTCCAATTCAACCGTGTACTTTTATATCGAAGCTAAAATTGTTATAATGCTTTGTTTCATTCAAACGCCTGTGTTATATTGTTATCATAAATATACTAAAAGTGTGCCAGAATTGTTTTTTGCTTGTTGTAAACTGCATGCGAATGTACGTGAAAAATGCTACTGAAAACTGCCAGGCATTAATTTGTTTAATTTTATAAATATACGGAGAGAACGGAGAGAACCTGGCGTGGAAGTGGAACTCCGGCCACTGCAACTTTCCTGGTGAGTTTTTCTACTACCTTTATTCAGGTGACACCTCAGCTCGGTGAGTAACTGGACAACAAAATTAAAAAACCGCCACCTTTGAGACTGCGCAGTAAATTCCAGCTCAGTCTTGACTTTTGAGGGACGCAACTTGCGTCACGCGACGCAGGGTTGGGCTGGGTACGGAGGGATTGGGAAGAGTGGAGGGGGCGAAGATTGGATGGATTGAAGCTGCCGCCTGGTTTTCATTGTTTTTCTCAATTTGTTAATATCAAAATTAATTGCCAGGTGACAGACCGTAGTCGAAAGGCACTGCTCACTGAGGCTGAGTATTTACAGAGACGATTTACCATGTTTACGAAACTATTAAATTAGTTTGAGCTCAAAGTACTTCTCTCCTACATTGTCATCGACTCACCGACTTATGCTACACTGCACGAGATAAGCAGTGTTGGAGAGCAGTCTGCAAAAACGAAACGATTAGTCACATATAGCAATGGAGTAAAAATGATAAGCAAGTTGCCTACTCCCCCCCCCCGGGTTAGACTTTGGCAGCCAATCAGAGAGCTTGAAAAGCAGTCATGACTTAATGCATGGGGAGCCCCTTTGTGTTGGCAGTGCAAGCTGTGTTGATATAATAAACAAATTTAACTGCGATTGATTTTCTCACTGCTGAGCTCTGAGTCAGTACCTGGTGCACAGAGACCACAATGAACCAATCCAGCAAGCCCAAACAGCCAGCCAACGGCAGCACAGGAGTGAAAGCTGTCACCAAGACCAACAACTCTGGATCAAAGCCAGCGACAAGCAATTCAACAGCCGCTGACAAAAACAACAACAAAAACAACAACAATAACAAACCTGCTGCTGCTCAAAATGCATCCAACGAAGCAGCCAGCGGTCAGGTGAAGCTGGTGACCCAGCCCCAGCCTCCACCCGCAGTCCAGCTGAGACCCTTCGACCAGCTGATGCTGGACTCGCACAACTACTACCGGGCCCATCACAGCGCGCCGCCTCTAAAGTACTGCTCAATCATGGCCAAGCGAGCGCAGTACTGGGCTGACACCCTGGCATCCAAAAACAGCATGTACCACGAGCGGCAGACTTGGGACGGAGAGAACCTGGCGTGGAAGTGGAACTCCGGCCACTGCAACTTTCCTGGTGAGTTTTTCTACTACCTTTATTCAGGTGACACCTCAGCTCAGTGAGTAACTGGACAATGTCGGTGGGAGTTTAAAATCTCACTAGTGGGGACGTATTAAAAAATAGGCAGTTTTTGTAGAATAACTTCGTACAACTAAGTAAATTTCTTCATTTTAACCCCCCCCCCCAGCTACGGATTTTGTCAACATGTGGTACTATGAAGCTCAGCACTACCGGTTCCCGGGCACCGAACTTGGTGAGCTTGTCTTGCGTTCTTTTTTTGCATCTTTTTACTCGTAACTAAAACAAATTGTAACTTGTATACAATGTATAGAAATTTCCTTTGCATTCCAGGTAAGATTAACAACGGAGGCAATTACATTACAGGTGAGAGAAAATGCTTTTCGTGCCAAGAGACAAAAGACAGCGCGAAAATGAAATGAGAACACTTTGCACGTTGCTTATTAACCCGCAGGTCACTTCTCTCAGGTTGTGTGGAAAAATTCCCAGCGCGTGGGATTCGGCCGCGCCGTGTCCAAGACTGGCCGGGTGTATGTTGTGGCCCGCTACCGACCGCCTGGCAACTTCGTCGGCTGGTTCAAAGCCAACGTGCTGCCGCCCAAGGACGGAAAGCTGGCCGTGCGATTTCGGCGTCAGTGAAATGATATAACCTAAACTATGACGTCATCGTTGTCTTAAAAGGCCGCATGCATTTTATGTCGATCTTTTTCTTTTATGACCAATGTTAATTTTGATGATTTTAGCCCAAAAAATAAACTGCACAGACAACATACACTCGTATTTTATAATATTTATATCGACTATATAATCGATATCTGAAAGATTTTCTCTCTATACTCTTAATCGAGTTTTTAATTGTATCTTGATCAGTCGAATCAAGTATTTAAATGTGTGAAAGTCAAAGCATTTACAGACCCTATCAAGAAGCGTGAGAATATGAAAACTTGAAAATAAAATAAACCAGCTAACTATCAATGGCTAAGTCGTGCATTAAACTGAACTGTACATGGCTAGTGGATCATTCTTCCTATAATCACTGTACATCGGTCGCGTGAATCGATGGCAAAATTGGAGGGAGCTGGTCATTTTTTGTGGAGTTTATGAGCCGTACATGTTCTTGTGCCATTTTAGCACATCAATGTACATAGTACATAGAAATCGAGCCAATTAAATTCACCAATCAATGCGTACACATACTTTGTACATGGCGGTTAAGGCGGCAGGTGCGAGCCGTTCAACCCCTGCAACGTCTTAATGAACTCTGGGCGCAAATTCAGCCAATCACAGCAATGCAATGCAGAAAGTTTTAGTCTACTTGTGCACAAAGGCTTAGTAACATATATTTTTATTCAGATCAATGTCTGCCTAGTGAAAATTGTTTTGCTACGAGTAATAAAAAACGCGACCGGTGACTGCGCTCTGAAATGTCGTGCTGTTCGTTTTGGTAAGTTTTTCCTCGCTTGTTAAAATTTACCAGCAATCTGCGCCCCACTTAGGGTATCAATTTTCTTAAGCTACATGTATCTTTTGACCTTGTACAGTCACTATTGGTAGTTTCTGAAGGGAAAATTTATGCTAAAAGAAAAGCAGCTAGCTATCTACCCTAAGATTTCAGCCTCCCATTTGAGCTTTGGTATCAGAGCCTCCATTTAAGCCATGGCTTAACCCTGACTTTTCCTCTCCCTTTCATGCTTGACCTTCCAACAACTCCCAATTGACCCTTGGCATCTCAGCAACCCCCCAATGAGCCACAGCGTTTTAGTTTCCAACCCTGAGCTCTGGCATCTCAACAATTCTTCACATGAGCTTTGACATCTGAGCAATTCCCCATGTGTCTTTTACGGTAGACATGACGAGTTTTACGAATATAATCCCCTTAGCATTGAGAAATTTCTTAGCCCAGACATATGCACAGTTATCGAAAGATTTCTGATCTAACGATGAAAGTTTCTTAAAAATTGGTTGAGACAATCATCTTTAGTATAGTTCATGGATGGATTGGGCTTTTCCAAGCCTAGGCAGCTCGTAGCAGTACAAGTAAGTAAATGGGTAGTTTCTAAATGCTGCATATGCGTGAAAGCACAGAATGTCTGATTGCCAGAAATTCGTAACCGATTTACATGCCTCATCTCAACCCCAGCTGCCCATGGCGACACCAAGCGGCGATCGACTCTAAAAGTGAGAAGTCACCTGATATCGAGGCAACCTCAACGTCCACATCAGGGGTCGCATTTGTCCAATCTAAAGACGATAATAACAACAAAATCAGAGATTGCTCAGTTAACGCACGGGATGTCGACGATAGCGTGATCATCAAGCAGCCGATGTGTGACCGCACCGTCGACATGGAACGGATGGCGCTCATGAGGTCGATGGTGGCTTCATCCAATAATTCGGACCACGTTGAAAAGTCATTTTCTTATCATAAGAATGATCACGTGAATGTGGCGGATTCCCAGTCAGTTCACGGCGAGATTTACGATGATTGTTCGAAGCTCGAAGAGTTGGACATGTCGGTTGACCTAAGGAACGAAATGGAGTTGCTGTCGGTTTCTGATCTGAGGAACATGCAGGAGACGGTACTATTCACAGAGGACAGCTACTCGAGGCTCTATCAGCCCTGCGAGTACGATTTCGGCAGTGAGAATGGCTTGAATCTAAGGCTAACAATTGACTTTGACGAAAAACCCGGACAGGACCTCTTAGACTTGTTCCAGGAGGTGCTGAAGCAGCGGCCCGAGACGGGGCAAAGTCAAGAGACCGAAACATGTGTCCCTGAGTTGCTGACAGAAGAGGATCTAGAAAAATTCGTAGAGGAGAAAATGGTTGAAGATACCGTGGAGGAGCTGAGCGCTCATGAAACAAATGAAGCTCTTGACTCAAAGCTGGAACAAGATCTTGAAATGCCGTCGGAAAAGGAGCAAAATGAAGAACTCCTGCAGTTACTGCTGACAGTCTACGAGCAAAGAATCAAGCAGGGACGGCAGAAGCCGACTTCGAGACCCAAGCAGCAGTTCAGACCGTACAAACGGATGCTGATGCCTACAATTCCACCTGTTGATGAGTCCCATGGGAGGCAGCTGAGCCCGTTCGAACAGCAAATGCTAGAGGCGCACAATTATTACCGCGCACGTCACAACACGCCGCCGTTGAAGCCCTGCCCGGAGTTGAGGCTGCGCGCCCAGACCTGGGCAGAGTACATCGCTCAGCGTGATCTTCAGCTGCTGGAGCACCAGGAGCTAGATGGCGTCAACTGGGGCTGCGTTGAGCTGCCAGAAGGATCCAATGAAGTTAATGGCAAGGACTATTTTTTATCGCTACTACCTTGTGAATTTTGGAAACCATGCATTTGATCTATCAATGTGCTCAAATACACGCATTTTTTCAGGCGAGTTCTTCGTTAACGGTTGGTACAAGCAGTGCCAGCATTATGACTACCATGGACAAAAAATTCGTGAGGCTCAAAAACAGTTTTCTGACAAATATTTTGCTAATTATAGTGTACTTTTCTTGTGTCTTTATCAATGCTTCATCAAGCGTTTTTTGCACAATTTTAGTACAGACCAGCATTAATGATCCCAAAACTACAGGTAAGATGATTCATCAATAAATTATACGCTTTAAATTTGCGAGAAAATGTGTCTCTAATTGACCAGATTGACTTTATATTCTCACTTGCCCACACAATCAACCAATCCATTTCAACACAATCCAACCCAATCCAACCCAACTTAACGCAACCCAACCCAACCCAACCCAACCCAACGCAACCCAACCCAACCCAACCCAACCCAACCCAACCCAACCCAACGCAACCCAACCCAACCCAACCCAACCCAACCCAACCCAACCCAACCCAACCCAACCCAACCCAACGCAACCCAACCCAACCCAACGCAACCCAACCCAACTCAACGCAACCCAACCCATTTGAACCCAACCCAACCCAGCTTAACCCAACCCAACTCAATGCAACCTAACCCAACCCAACCCTCAACTCGATCCAATCCAACCCCATTGAAGCCAGCGTACACAAACTTCAACTCCAAACCACCCAAAAGCAGTGGTACAAAATTCAAAATTCCTATTACAAACCAACGCAGCGAACTTCGAGCAGCTCATATGGAGAAGCAGCCAGCTAGTTGGATTCGGTCGCGCTGTCTCGGCATCGGGACGGGTGTTCGTCGTGGCCCGGTACCGCCCACCTGGCCGAGTATCTCGCGAGTACGAAACCAACGTGCTGCCGCCTGTAGGCTAATAAATGGTCGCCTACGTCTGAAGTAGAAAATCACTTTACAAATACCTTGACGCTTAAAAATTTTAACATCCCTTGGATAGCGTTTTTATGTCGCCCGCTTTTCTGTCTATTAAATTTTTCTGCAAAAAGAGCATCTTCTATTGGACGAATCCTTTTTCGGAAGGTTTATTCCAGACCTGATTGTCGCACAGGTATTCTTCTGACATTCTGTCTCTATAAAACTGCTTTGCAATTGAGCATTGTAATGCAATTCGTTATTTACACTCTGATTGTGGATAGACCTACATATACCTTAAAGCTACTATCAGTAGACTTGGAGCTTTTAATTGCGTTGAGATCAAGATTTGAGTACCTTCCTGTATGTAGGAGTAGAACTGTTGAAAAAACAACATAGTTTCAGTCGAGAAAAACATCCAAGCAAAACATTTCCTTTGAAACTTCACAATGGCAATCCGGCCCGCTTAAGGTTTGTGGCTCTGCTCAGCTCTTTCTCTTCTCCATCTTTTCTCTCCCCTCTCCCTTCTCTTATTCTCTCCCCTCTCCCTTCTTTTATTCTCCCCTCTCTCTTCTCTTCTCCCCTCTCCCTTCTCTTCTTCTCCCCTCTCCCTTCTCTTCTTCTCCCCTCTCCCTTCTCTTCTCTCCCCTCTCCCTTCTCTTCTCCCCTCTCCCTCTCTTCTCTCTGTCTTTTTTCCCCTCTCCTCTCTCTTTTCCTCTTCCCTCTCTCCCTCTGCCTTCTCCTCTTCCCTCTCTCCCTCTGCCTTCTCCTCTTCTCTCCTCTTTCATCTTTTCTCTCATCCTATTCCCCGCCTCTCCTCTCTTCTCTCATCTTTAGTCTTCCATTCCCTTTTCCTTTCCACTCTGATCTGGCCCGCAGACAAGAGCTGAATTCCCTATCTGGCCCTCGAGGTAAAAAAATGTCTAGGTCGAGGTCTACGAGTATATGGGGGGGTTGCTGTCATGCCCTGAGCGCACAGGCGCCAGCGCGCACATCCAAAAGCACTGCATTTTTAACATTCTGTCAGGGGCGCAAACTTTTGACAAGGTCCGGCAGGAATTAGATCCACTGTTGGTTTGAGTATGACATCCCGAGTCACAAACACTTCGGGCTTGTTCACGCCATCAAATGAGCTATTAAATCGCTACTGGTGTACAAAGCGACGACACAGCGATTACGCAAATAATGGCCTCCTTTGATTGCGAGCTGTTCGACCCAGAGACGCTGGCCAGCTGTGTCTGCCATCGGCATCGTATCAGGGAATGTTTCAGGGAATTGAATAGTTGAACACTTTTGATGATGAGCACTGTTGACTTTGGCTGCTTTCATTTACCTGCGCGCTTTTGCCAAACATTGACAGCGCCAGTACGCGCGCATGCCAACGTTTACCATTTTTGCGCGCTTTTCAGCCTTCCCGTCTTCCCTGTATTGGAAGTACAATTAGGAGTAGCAATTCAGAATGCCAAATCCTCCAGTAAGCCACAGGCCTGGATTTACTCCTAGCTAACTCAAATCCTAAGTTGCCTTGAGGGGCAGCAAACTGTGTAATTTTTATGTGCCGAAGCATTATCGATCGATCTTTGTTGGAAAACTGAATGTTGTAGAATTAAGCAGTGTAGTTAGTTGGTGCTTAAGCTATTGAAAAGTAATTTCAACAGCGAATAAAAGGAGTCTACTGGGTACCTACCTACCATTGGGCCAAAGACCGAAGACAATTGGACAAAACTTCAATAGCCATGCCATGATATCCACGCGATTATTATACCCGTAATTGTGAATTCAGGACCGGCGTGTCTTGATTGTCCCAGACACAGAGCACCGGCCCTCTAACTTCATGGACTTGTTTCTACAATTCTACCCCTTCTCCCCTGACACTACGTTGATCTCTCTCGCCAATTGATTGTGTCTGGTCTGGTTTGGCGTAGCCGGGCTAGAGGGCAACCCATAAGTCCATAGTTCAGAATAGTTCAGTAGTCCAGTAGTGGGAGCCTTTTTACGATAGATTAGATAGTAGTGAACGGGGGCGCGGATTTGGGGTGGTGGGGGCAGCACGCTGGAGTGTGCGTACATGTATGGACCACCGCGCTTTTGAGACTTTTTGTGAAGTCAAAATTGGCCACACGGCGCAATGTACATGTATGCTAGAATAAGGAGGAGAGGAGGTGGGTCGTCAACAGCGGGGTTTGGAGGTTGAGGTGGTTGGTCTATAAAGCGGAGGGGGGTGGGTGTGTGTGGCGGGCGACTTCAAATTAAATTGCTCTTCCCATTGCTCTCCGCGCGCGCTGGCCTCTCGCAGGATCAACTATCATTGTTGGTATTGGCCGCTCTGTTTTATAGCAAGCCTTATCTTAAACAGGCAGACACGAGTCCCGCCAACTCCTCTCATCGGAAGTTTAAATTGAAGCCGCAATTTAGCGCTGAAAGAAAGTTAAGGACATTTGAATAGCCAAACCAGAGGTATTAAATTCAATACCAATAACCGTTCCAAATTAAACCATGCTGTGCTGTGGAATCAAGTGAGAGATTTTTTACAATTTCTTTTAGTCTTATTAGCTTGCTCGACTTTGCTCTGTTTGTCTTTAACTGTGCAATCGTGCATTATTTCATACAGGAAGCTCGTTTTAACTCTCTGGATTCACATAGTCACCATTAATTACTTTTGCTAGGGCAAGTAATCAATCTCAACTGTTAGGACCGGAAGCTTAGCCCTATAAAGTTTAGTTGGGGATTATACTGTGTATAAAGTTGATTTATGATTATGAATTTTATGATATTGGCCTTTTTGTGCTAAATTTAAACAGAAGCTCTCCACAGGAGTCTAGACCGAGACCTGGACCAGACAGGACTCTCTTCTACGCCTCTCTTTATCTTTCTGGACTTTGCGAGTGCGTGCAGAAAACAGGAAATCAACAGGAAAACGAACTTCAATATATATTATGATATAATATATGCATATATACGTTCGCCACACATTCTTAAAATGCGAGCTTATTATAATAAACTTGAAGCAATCTAGCAATACATATGCATACATTGCATACCATATTTTGGTTTCCCGCAATACACTCGCAACGCACGAAATCCCCCTGCTGTACATGAATTTCCTCCTTCCTAAATTACACGGATCCCCCCCGCAGTTCACGAATTCCCCCGCAGTTCACGAATCCCCCCGCAGTTCACAACCCCCCCCCCCGCAGTTCACGAATTCCCCCCCCCCGAAGTTCACGAATCCCCCCGCAGTTCACGAATTCCCCCGCAGTTCACGAATTCCCCCCGCAGTTCACAAATTCCCACGAATCTCCCCCGAAGTTCACAAATCCCCCCGCAGTTCACGAATCCCCCGCAGTTCATGAATTTCCCCTGCAGTTCACGAATTCCCCCGCAGTTCATGAATTCCCCCCCCCGCAGTTCATGAATTCCCCCCCCCGCAGTTCACGAACTCCACTCCAACGCACAATTTACCCCGTGAATTCCCCCCGGCAACAACAGGCTGAAACGACGCGGCAACGCGGAAAAATCCTCGAACTCCAACAAACCGAAAGACGCCGCGGACGAAGCCGGCGACTCGTCGGCCGCCATCGCTGACCCCTTCGTCAAGGAGATGCTGGACGCGCACAACAGGTTCCGCGCGCATCATCAGACCCCGGCGCTGGCCTACAGTCCCGAGCTCACCAAAGGCGCTCAGAAATGGGCCGAGGAGATCGCGGCCAGGGACCGCCTGGACCACGACCCCGAATGCCAGGGCAACATGGTGGGCGAGAATGTCGCCATGAAGTACAGCTCCGCGCACACCAACTTTCCTGGTGGGTTCCAGCACCCGCTTCAGTGTCAGTCAGAGCAGCAGCCACTCCAGCTGGAACAGCCCACTCTTTGTGTCAGACCAACTCCCACGTTAGTGTCAGACCAAGTCGCACTTTAGTGTCAGAGTCAGATCAGCACCAACTTTAGTGTCAGACCAGCCCACTTCAGTGTCAGACCAGCACCCACCTTAGTGTCAGACCAGCAGCCACTTTAGTGTCAGACCAGCAGCCATTTTAGTGTCAGACCAGCAGCCATTTTAGTGTCAGACCAGCAGCCATTTTAGTGTCAGACCAGCCCACTTCAGTGTCAGACCAGCACCCACGTTAGTGTCAGACCAGCAGCCACTTTAGTGTCAGACCAGCAGCCATTTTAGTGTCAGACCAGCAGCCATTTTAGTGTCAGACCAGCCCACTTCAGTGTCAGACCAGCACCCACCTTAGTGTCAGACCAGCAGCCACTTTAGTGTCAGACCAGCAGCCATTTTAGTGTCAGACCAGCAGCCATTTTAGTGTCAGACCAGCAGCCATTTTAGTGTCAGACCAGCAGCCATTTTAGTGTCAGACCAGCAGCCATTTTAGTGTCAGACCAGCCCACTTCAGTGTCAGACCAGCACCCACGTTAGTGTCAGACCAGCAGCCACTTTAGTGTCAGACCAGCAGCCATTTTAGTGTCAGACCAGCAGCCATTTTAGTGTCAGACCAGCCCACTTCAGTGTCAGACCAGCACCCACCTTAGTGTCAGACCAGCAGCCACTTTAGTGTCAGACCAGCAGCCATTTTAGTGTCAGACCAGCAGCCATTTTAGTGTCAGACCAGCAGCCATTTTAGTGTCAGACCAGCAGCCATTTTAGTGTCAGACCAGCAGCCATTTTAGTGTCAGACCAGCATCCAATTTAGTGTCAGACCAGCACCCACCTTAGTGTCAGACTAGCACCCACTTTAGTGTCAGACTAGCACCCAATTTAGTGTCAGCCCAGCAGCCAATTTAGTGTCAGACCAGCAGCCAATTTAGTGTCAGACCAGCATCCAATTTAGTGTCAGACCAGCATCCAATTTAGTGTCAGACCAGCATCCAATTTAGTGTCAGACCAGCATCCAATTTAGTGTCAGACCAGCATCCAATTTAGTGTCAGATCAGCAGCCATTTTAGTGTCAGACCAGCACCCACTTCAGTGTCAGACCAGCACCCAATTTAGTGTCAGACCAGTTTGTATAATTACTCAGTTCTCTTATTGAATAAGTAAAAAGTCGTTAGCAGAAACAATGAAAGCTTCATCCCACCCCTGCGAACTCACTCACGAACTCAACACAGGCACGTCATTCGTTGACTCATGGTACAGCGAAGCTGCCGAGTACAAGTTCGACGGAACTGAGGATCAAATTGAGCACGGTGAGCATGCTTGCGTGTGCAGCCATTTTACGAGCGTAATTCTAAGCTATGATGCACCGTTGCCTACTATAAGTAGGAATTGACTTAAAAAGTACGAAAATTCTGATTTGAAGGCTGAAATTCTTTTCAAAATGCATTAGTAATATTGTTCACAGCTCAAGCTTGTGCGGTCCATACCTTGCGGTACTTAAGTAAGTTCCGTTATAAATCTACTCTTTACACAACCCACCCTCTGCAACAACAGGCCACTTCACCCAGGTGGTTTGGAAGGCCTCCAAAGAGGCTGGATTCGGCCGCGCAGTCTCCAAGACAAACAAGGTCTACGTAGTCGGGCGCTACCGGCCCGCTGGCAACTACACTGGCGAGTTCACGCGCAACGTCCTGCCCCCGGCGGACGGCAAGGTGCTGCGCCCGTCTGCCGATTCCAGTATGTACCTTGGAATGTTGATTGGTGACTTGTGAGAAACGCAATTTCATGAATTCCCCATTCCCAATCCCGAAGTCCCAATGACATTTTGGGATCCCAAATCCCAAGTCATGAATCCCCATCTCCAAGCCCGAAGTCCCAATGAGATTTCGGGATCCCAAATCCCAATTCGTGAATCCCCATCTCCAATCCCCAAGTCCCAATGAGATTTCGGGATCTGAAATCCCAACTTTTCATGAATCCCCATTCTCAAGCCCAGAGTCCCAATGAGATTTCGGGATCTCAAATCCCCCATTCTCAAGCCCGGGTTCTCAAATCCCGAGAAATTCTAAATCCAAAATCACGAATCCCAAATCCTTGCTGACGCCAACGCCCTCTGTAGCCAAGATCGCCTCGACCGCCAGCCCGCGGGTGGAGCCGGTCATCGGGCCGGACGACCCGGCCGACTTGCTTATTGAGACTCAGACGGTCACCAAGACGGTTGGCGCTAAAAAGATCGTCAGCATCACCGAGACCTACCGGATGCAGGACGGCAAGACATACACCAAGACTAAGGAGACCGCCACCACCACCGGGGCCTGATTGATCGCTTCGGCAAACACTTCGAATTTCCCGCAATCTCTAAAATAGAAATCTCACTTGGACAATGGGGTACCTCTCAGTCTCTGGTTTTCTTCAGACTCTTTTTTGTTTGCCTTTTCTCACTGCTGCTTTTTGTTCCGAAACTGTCCGACTGTCTGCTTTTGGTGGCTGTTTTGTTTTTTGCTTTTTTATAAAATCGTTTTTGATATGAGGAAAAAACTTTCTAATATTCAGTTATATGCAAATAAATAGCCAGTGCATATTTAATGCGTTTCAGTAGCGTCAGAGAATGGCCCATAGACTGATTTTAAATTGTTCAGTCGAACGTCGTCCTCAGTTAAACAAATTTTAATTAATTCAAATTGAATTTTCAGTCCGAGAACACGAAACCGAACTCGTTCACTATTCAATATCGAATTTATGCTAGATAGTGATTATATAATACGCGTTATATTCATATTTATATTTTCATCACTTTTTTAAATGCGTATTATAATTTTTCTTGATTTAATGATTGATTGAGGTTTTTGACTCAGTTGAAAATACACCATTTCTGGAGAGCCAATCTACCAATTATGATTGAACCGATGCCAGCTATGAAAGCCACCTGATTTCGATGCATTCTTTCGCTTTCAAAAAGAATTTTTAGGGCTGACAGTCACAATGCCCTAAGTTATTGTGAACCCTAATTAGTTCCAATTTCCTTAAATTGAAAATTTCTAGATAGGAACGCTCTTTTCATGGAGCAATTATAGCAAAATTTGAATAAAGTCTCCCCGAACTCGCTCATTAGTTCGCTAATGACGCAATGTGTCTCAGTTTGTGACTGCTCAATAAATCATAACTGATAATTAGCGTCTCGCAAGGTCATTGGAAACTCATTAAAGCTCAGAGATTATCCGCAGCACTGCTCCTTCAGAGGGATTAAGGTGTGACGGTGAATTAGTAGACAATTTGTTCGCCTGAGATAATTGAAGTTAATGAAATTACTGGTTCGCCTGATCCGATCCAGTCTTAGATTCATAGTTTGGATTCATAATGCGTGTCTTAGTGTTGTGTTAGCGTGTCTTGGTGTGTCCTAGCATGTGTCAGTATACATCTTAGCGTATGTATAGCACATGTATAGCATCTTAGCGTGTCAACATGTGTCTTAGTGTGTATTCAGATTTAATGTGTTTTAGCTGTGTCTTTGCGTGTCTTAGTGTGTCTTAGCGTGTCTTGGTGTGTCCTAGCATGTGTCAGTATACATCTTAGCGTATGTATAGCACATGTATAGATAGCATCTTAGCGTGTCAACATGTGTCTTAGTGTGTATTCAGAGTTAATGTGTTTTAGCTGTGTCTTTGCGTGTCTTAGTGTGTCTTAGCGTGTCTTGGTGTGTCCTAGCATGTGTCAGTATACATCTTAGCGTATGTATAGCACATGTATAGCATCTTAGCGTGTCAACATGTGTCTTAGTGTGTATTCAGATTTAATGTGTTTTAGCTGTGTCTTTGCGTGTCTTAGTGTGTCTTAGCGTGTCTTGGTGTGTCCTAGCATGTGTCAGTATACATCTTAGCGTATGTATAGCACATGTATAGCATCTTAGCGTGTCAACATGTGTCTTAGTGTGTATTCAGATTTAATGTGTTTTAGCTGTGTCTTTGCGTGCCTCGGTACGTCTTATATTGAATAAATGTAGGTCGGGAACTTCTTGAAAATTTCGAAGGCTCCTGATTTCAGTAACTGCAATACTGAAACAGGACCACCGTAATTGACAAGGTTTTACACTAATAGCCAGTGCTCTGTCTTGATTACAGCGTAACTTCCAGTGTTCCTTAAACTGAGAAAAGGAAATTTTTATAAAAATCGTTCCGGAGTCATGAGCACTATGTCATCCTGAGTCATAGAAACTCAGCACCGAGTCATGGACACTCGTCCCTGAGCCATATGGACACTTATCCCCGAGTCATGAACACTCGTCCACGATGAATCATGGACACTCATTCACTAGTCATGGACACTCATCCACGAGTCATGGACACTGTCATCACCGAGTCATGGACACTCATCCACGAGTCATGGACACTGTCATCACCGAGTCATGGACACTGTCATCCTCGAGTCATGGACACTGTCATCACCGAGTCATGGACACTGTCATCCTCGAGTCATGGACACTGTCATCACCGAGTCATGGACACTCATATCCCTGAGTCATGGACACTCATCCCTGAGTCATGGACACTCATATCCCCGAGTCATGGACACTCATATCCCTGAGTCATGGACACTCATCCCTGAGTCATCCGTAGAGCTTAAGTACGTAGAACAAGTCTGTAATAAAGTTGATGTGTCACTCACAGGCGTCTAAAGACGAGGGAAATTGATCAAATTATTTATATATTTAATCATAGTGACAAGATGTGGCTGTGTTAAAAAGTTAATATGTTTCTGTCTAGTAAGAATTCTTCGGAAAATACGTTAAGGGCTGAATAAGCAATATTTTTGTGTAGTTTTTCAACAGACTTAAAAATCAGCTGCACGATGCATATAGTTATCATGAACTAGCAAGTGCAGGTATTGTGGAAAGGTACGTGGTACAGCAGGTAACTGTTATTAACTTATTAGGGACAGCAGGTAGCAGTTATTGGGGACAGCAGGTAGCAGTTATTGGGGACAGCAGGTAACAGTTATTGGGGACAGCAGGTAACAGTTATTGGGGACAGCAGGTAACAGTTATTGGGGACAGCAGGTAACAGTTATTGGGGACAGCAGGTAACAGTTATTGGGGACAGCAGGTAACAGTTATTGGGGACAGCAGGTAACAGTTATTGGGGACAGCAGGTAACAGTTATTGGGGACAGCAGGTAACAGTTATTGGGGACAGCAGGTAACAGTTATTGGGGACAGCAGGTAACAGTTATTGGGGACAGCAGGTAACAGTTATTGGGGACAGCAGGTAACAGTTATTGGGGACAGCAGGTAACAGTTATTGGGTACAGCAGGTAACAGTTATTGGGTACAGCAGGTAACAGTTATTGGGTACAGCAGGTAACAGTTATTGGGGACAGCAGGTAACAGTTATTGGGTACAGCAGGTAACAGTTATTGGGGACAGCAGGTAACAGTTATTGGGGACAGCAGGTAGCAGTTATTGGGGACAGCAGGTAACAGTTATTGGGGACAGCAGGTAAAAGTTATTGGGGACAGCAGGTAACAGTTATTGGGTACAGCAGGTAACAGTTATTGGGTACAGCTGGTAACAGTTATTAGGGACAGCAGGTAACAGTTATTGGGTACAGCAGGTAACAGTTATTGGGTACAGCAGGTAACAGTTATTGGGTACAGCTGGTAACAGTTATTGGGGACAGCAGGTAACAGTTATTGGGGACAGCAGGTAACAGTTATTGGGGACAGCAGGTAACAGTTATTGGGGACAGCAGGTAACAGTTATTGGGGACAGCAGGTAACAGTTATTGGGTACGAAGGCATTGCGAACAATTGTTCAGTATTGCAAGTACAAAGCACACTGAAACACGGAAACACAGCAACAGCATCAGGCGAAGTTAAGTCTATAAAAAGTCAAAGTCATATTCAAGGTGTTGAATGTTCACAGTCTACTAGGAGCATCCCGAGCAGAGAACCGGCAATTACAACCGAGGTCAGTTGCTGGAATCTCCATTCTCGCTGAGCAAGGGATCTGTGAGGTGCTGGGACGGCCGCATCAGCGAGAGCGGCACCGCCTCCAGCCTCCTAGCATCCGGAAGATCAACGGACCCCGGCGTTGGATCGGCTTCGTCCATCAGGCCAGCCTTGGCGTGAGCAGCCGTCTCGGCCGCCGGATCAACCGCCATGGCCGACAGGTGGCGGCTGCAGCAGCTCGGCAGGAGGCTGCGGAACTCCGACTGAAAGTTGGCGTTGAGCCAGCCGTATAGGAACGGGTTGTACATCACCGAGCTCATCGCCAGCACGTGGCAAACAAAGAACAAGCACTGGAAGGTGTGTTCGCTCGCTAAGCCCGTGTCCTTGGCCAACCACAGCAGGTTTATCGGGATCCAGCTCAGCACAAAGATCAGCACCATCGCCATCAGCATCCTGTTCGTGCGCCTCTTCCTCTTGATGTCGATGGCCTCTTTTATGCGCGATCGGCAAGCCGCCATGTGGCTTTGATGGCGACGGCTGAGACTGGCGCTGACTCTGGCGTAGCAGACGGTAATGACGGAGCAGGGAGCTAGGAACTGCAGCACGAAGCTGATCACGGTGAACACGGCCCGGTACTCGCTCTTCCAGTCCTCCACGCAGCTCACCCGGCTGCGATCGTCCGAGGCTTTGGTCCTCTGGAACACGGCGATCGGCGCGCTGATGAGCATGGCGACTATCCAGACCACGGCCACCACCAGCACGCAGAGGCTGGTGCGCATCCGGGGGACGAACGGGTGGACAATGACAAAGTAGCGGTCCATGGCGATGGCGGTGGAGGTCAGGGTGGAGACATACACCGTGACCCCCATGGTCATGGGCATCAGCTTGCACAGGGCGGTGGGCAGAGTCCAGCTGTTCATGAAGATTGCCGCTGGAGTCAGCGGCACATTCACGACGCTCATGATGATGTCGGAGACGGCCAGGTTGGTGATGAACAAGTTGGTGATTGTCTGCATGCTGCGCTTTCGAAGAACAACGAATGCCACCAGAGCGTTCCCGGCGGTGCCCAGGCAGCCGATCACGGCGTAGCTGGCGATGATCAGCGTGCGCATCCACAGCGGGCCGCCGGCCCAGGCCGCCTCACTGCGGCTCTCGTTGCCATGGATACCGATGCTCCCTTCTGACATGGAGAATTGGCCTGAAGCTGAAGGTAGGTTTTAGCGAGGACTCTGATGGTTAGGTAGGCGGTTTCTAGCACTAAACTGACAATATCTCAGCTTCTGGACTTCCGAATAGCAAACGAAGCATAGCTTAGCCAAGTTAAAACCTCTGCAGAGCTTTGAAAAAAGCAAATCTTTGCGAAAACCAGTTTAGAAAACACAACTGCGTTTGACTTGTGAACCAACGTGGGATAAACACATATGATTGCTTTATTAGAACTCAGAAATGCAGTTGGTGAAAACGCGGTAAAACTTCCAATCTCGATGATGCATTTCCAGCGAGAAGCTGTTAAATAATTGGATTCTACGTAAATCACCTAGGGGTTGTAGCCCAGTGGTCAGAGCATCGGGGGTTCGATTCTCGACCCTGCACTCGGAAAAATCTGTGTCCTGGAGCTAGACACTTAACTATGCCTATGGGTGCCAGGATTAGCTGGGGTTATTGAAGGTGTGTGTGGCGACCCCCCCCCCCAGTCCTTTGGACTGAACAGCCGTACGCAGCCTTCAGATGCGCCGATATATTAATTTATTATAAATGTCATTATATCAATACTTTAAAAAGAAAAACAACAACAGTCAACGAACAATTTTACCTGCAATGGGCTCAGCAATTAGTTCCGAATATGGGCAGAAAATTCCCAGCAACAAGCGTCAGATTTTCTTCAGCAGGCTTCTGACATCAATTTGAAGATTTTCATACTGAAGACGCAACTCGGAGTTTAGGCCAATCAGCGATCGAGCAGCTCAGATTGGCGAGATCGGGCCCTGAGGTGCCGCTTCGCTTACCGTGAGCAGTGTGTGAGAAGCTGCTCTGAAATTCCTCTATCTGTTCATGCCACAGTAAAAAACGGGATGAAGCGAAACACGTAGAAATTTATGGTGGAGCAGGCGGTGTCGCTTCTATGCCAGAGCTTCCCAAGGCCGTGCCAGATTTTTCATCTCAGATTTTTACCTGAGAAAATTTAACAGAAAGTGACTTTAAAGCTTAGTTCTGGACACTTGCACTTAGTGAGACATTACTAAATATTGCTAATCAAAGTGAGTGATTTTACGACTGACTGACTGACTGACTGACTGACTTGAGTGAGTGGGTGACTGACTGACTGACTGACTGACTGACTGACTGACTGACTGACTGACTGACTGACTGACTGACTGACTGACTGACTGACTGACTGACTGACTGACTGACTGACTGACTGACTGACTGACTGACTGACTGACTGACTTGAGTGAGTGGGTGATTGACTGACTGACTGACTGACTGACTGACTGACTGACTGACTGACTGACTGACTTGAGTGAGTGGGTGATTGACTGACTGACTGACTGACTGACTGACTGACTGACTGATTAAGTGAGTCAGTAAGAGAATGAGTTAAGTGAGTCAGTAAGAGAATGAGTTGAGTGAGTCAGTAAGAGAATGAGTTGAGTGAGTCAGTAAGAGAATGAGTTGAGTGAGTCAGTAAGAGAATGAGCTGAGTGAGCCAGTAAGAGAATGAGTTGAGAGAGTCTGTAAGTCGGTAGTCCTATGATTTTGAGATAGGTAACGATTCGAAGTTCATCAGTTCATGTCTCAAAGAAACTGCTGCTTCAAAATACACTGCGAACAAATTTTCAAATTAGTTTTCTGTTTCTTTCCGAGCCAGCTTTCCGTGATAATCAGGGACAGACTGTTAAACTGAATGCATTTCCTTCTATCGTTGAATTCAGCACGAATGAAATGGAAAATTGAAAAGAGCGAATCCCTGTTCCCGCAGTTCCGCCTCAGAAATTGAGCTGAATATCCCACTGTCAATCCATTTTTTCAGACAGACTGTCTGAATCCGAGGACATGATGAAGACGGAACAGTCTGCTTTCATGGAATTGGATTCTGCAGGACCAGTTTCCTGCGCATAATCAGCGGATAATTATTTGCTTCGATTAGCAGCCATGATAATCCAGCTGCACATTTTTAAACAGATGCTACATCAGCGCTACAGCTATAGCAGAGTTCGAGTGCAGAAATAATACGAGTAATTCCTCTTAGTAAACCGATTGTCAGGCTGCAATTTTATGTCTGCATCAGGTGCAGCCGCTGGTAGTGAAGTATTAATCAGTAGGAGAGCGAGCTTGAAGCAACAGTTGTGCCATCCGATTCCATGCGGGCACTTCTACAAGCAGCCTTGCTTCGAACAAGAGCCTGTTTTCCCTAACTGGGACCCCCACCCCGAGCTGACTAGATGAGAGATGGAACCCTGAGGAAATTCTTATTGCCAGAAGAGCTAAAGAGTAAATCCACAGTTACCTGCCTGCCTTTGCCGTGCAGTTGCACCTGTATTTATCTAGCCAGGTTGAGCCAGGGCAGTGCAAATAATACAGTAATCACATCTTGGGCGTCTCGTTCATCTTCGCATCAGCTTAGCAAGCTGCATGTTATTAAATAAAGCTCGTCAGCTCCCACTTACGTCTGCCAGATTTCCAGCAACCTTCTCAATTTTTATTGATTACACCTGCACTAATGGGTATGGATATGCAACCGTCAGCTCAGCCGCAGCTATTTGCGCAGCGCATCTGAAGGCTGCGTACGGCTGTTCAGTCCAAGGACTGGGGAGGGGGTCGCCACACACCCTCAATAACCCCAGCTAATGCTGGCATTTTACAGCTGGGTGAACCGAAGCAATGCAGAGTTTAGTGTCTTGCTCAAGGACACAAATTGTTCGGGAATTGAACCCCCGACCTACAAGTCGTGTACGCTCTATTTTTAGCTTTTTAGCTACGAGCGCACAAGTCTTCGACCGGACTTGACGACAGACGCTGATCCGTCAAGTACGGTTAAGCTTTAAATCTTCTGGACACTCCACGAGTTTAAGGACAAGCCGTGACCAAACAGGTGCAAGACAAGTTTGTTTATTTCACTTTCGATTCGGCCAGATGTTTTGCAGCAACAGATTTCTTCTCACGCTCGTATCAATTTCCAAGTCTCTTGCTGCTTTCTGCATCAAGCTTCTTACAGAGAGTTGCGACTTTATGAGGTGGGTGCGCTGTTTTTCGTCTCATTCTTATCTTGACGTCAGGCAACTGTCCAAAATAAGAAAACTGAAAACATTGGTAACCAAGCAAACGATAAATGTACCCTCTTCAGTTTCAATTTCAACAGAACTCGCATTCAATATCGGCAAGCTGACATTCGAATTCTTTATCTAGCTACTGTTTATTTAAAAACCAGTGTATGCTGTTTTCTAGTAGCGAACTTCGAGGAGAGCAGCACTAAGTTTAAAGAGAGATACTATAGAGAGCCACAGGCAGTTACATTATTTGTTGTTAGTTTAAGAGGGGGCTGTTCAAGATTGATACAGTACACTAAAAAAGCGCGCCAAAATATGCTGAAATTGAAAGCGAGTTTTGTTGAAATTCAACGGAAAAGGTGTACTATAGTTTCAGTGGTTAACAATGTAAGTTGAGTTGCAAGCAAAAGTTGAGTTGCCAGATCGAAAGTGGCCTAAAGCAACGATTTTTATGTATGTTTTCAATTTACAATGTATCAACTGATTTACACCTTTAGAAACTAAGATTTACTCTTTCAAACCAAGGAGTTCTTTTTGCACTTCTTAAAAGACGAAATTCTATGGCCCAATGTAAGCAGTGTCAAGTAAAAGCATTTATTTAGGTTTCACCGAAGCCCTACTTGCCTGAGTCAAAAATAAATACAACTGGCTGAAAATGAGCGCCGTGTCCTTGCCATCGGCAGCCGCGTGTGCCCGGAGTGACAGCCTGGATTTGTCCAATTCATCCAACGAGGCGATTCCAAACAGCGACATTGAAGTTGCTTCGTCGCTTGGCGGCACCTCTGACCGCGAGTTCAGCATTGGAGAGTCGTGGCGTACCGTGGACGGTGAGACTTTTTCAATAGTTGACGAACTTGATGAACATGGCTAGGCTTGAAAACCGCGAGACCATGGTGTAGTGAAAGCATCGCCATGACTGTCTGCTTCCAGATGGCAGCAGCAGAGACAGCCAGTCCAGACCAGACGACCGAGTTCCAGCTCTGACGCCGAGAACGCTGATAGAGTCAAATAGCCCGGCAACTACCGCAAACGGTACAGTGGTTGCGGAGGCCGTGACGGATGTCTTTGCGGAAGCGGTGCCAACAGCTGTAATACCAGAAGAAAAGCTTCCAGACAAGCCGGAAGCAGAGAAGACTGGCGCGGAGCTGCCGCTGCGTCCGCGGAAGCGCTGGCGTCCGCGACGTCGCCAGCCGCCGGTCAGTAGCTCCAGGACTGCGGCAGGTGTACCGGAATCGGCCGCACTGACCATGCCGAACTCCGCAGCAACTGCGTCAGAGTCACCGGTGCAGCGGACGGTTTCGGAGCTTCGGTCTCTGGCTTTGGTGGGCGACGCCAAGCTGCAACATCGCACGGCCATCAAAGAGGAGCAGCAGCAGCGAAACCTCCAGTTGGCTTTCAGCAACTCGCACAACAACTGCGACTGCGGCGAGACAGTGGAAGACCCGGACGACAGCAGAACTCACTGGATTTGCCGGCCCAGCGACAATCCAACCGCTGCCGCTTTCAGAGCTGCCGAAGTTGACGCGAGAAGCAGTGACAGCCACGAAAGCAGCAGCTGCAGCCTGAAAAGTAACGAGCGACAATTAGCGAGTAACAATAACGAGGGGTTCTCCAGCAGCCCGGAGGCTGCAGGGAGCGGCGGCAGCAGCAGCAGCGGCTAATATCGCAATTATTGCATCTCAAAAAGCGATGAGAGTTTTTCTAACCGAATCAGCAGCGATGACTATCGAGTTTGTTCCCATGATTCCCCCCGGAATATTCTGGCCCAGTGAAACGAGAACTGTAAAACTGCGGCCCTTCATTTGTTCGCATCGGGCGCAAATATGGCTATTACAAGTCTGTCTTCTAACATGCACTGTTGAAGATTAATCTTTATTACTTCAGAGCCTTAATACTTTAGCGTCATACGATTGAAAAAGTACATTTGTACGTTTATTTTGATCACAAAATCGATTCAAAACAAGTTTAAATATTTCTCCAAAAATTCAATGGAAAACAATGAATAAGGATTGTGCGAGGTTTTAAGAGGCTGCTTTATTTTAGCTTCGCATACTAGTTTGCTATAAGAAGGAATGGAAAAATTTTAGCTCCAGTTGACCTTTTGTCTCATTCTCAAGGTATACATGAAAAATTCTCAAGCATAAAATGTGTAGTAAATTCAGGCAGTAGGTTGCTACTATTCTGTAACTGCAAATTTTATAGGTATTAAATCCCTTTCGAAAACACGTCACTGAGCCCTTTGATGCTCATCTAGTCTTCGTCAACTGAAGACTTCGTAACTTCAAGGCTAGACCAGAGATAACCGAAACAGGTATTTTGCTACCGTCACCTCAGCATCCACCATCAACAGTAATAAACATTGGCCGGAGGTAAGCGCCTTTGGTGACACCGTCCAACAACCAGTGCTGAGGCAACTCTGCCCATTCCTCAGACTCCTGAGCACTCATACACACGCTCACGCAGGGTGTACACAGAGACTACTCCCTGGGTAGTTTGAGTAGTCCCTGGTTGTACATCGGCCCTAAATTTTTAATCGTCAGGCACACAGACAGAATCTGCCTCGCACAGAATCGAACCAGGGGTGGTCGCTGGCGCGAGAATCAGACGCGTTCGCAACTGAGGTGCTCAGCATCTACCATTGAAACAGTTTACAGATAGCTAAACTCCGAGTATTTGCAAAGTAGTTTTTACAGATTCTTCTGAACTGGGATTCGAACTCCCGATACCTCGGAAACGGTTTCCGGGTCTTGAGTCTTCTACTCGGTGTCAGCTGGTCTGATAGCCACCGAGAGCCCACCTGTGGCCAACACAGGAGCCTATAACTATTTTTTCGCACACGATAAGGGATTATCGGTTTACACTCTATTCTTGCTACTCCCCCAGTAGTCAATCTCTTTTGAAGAGGACAGAATAGTCGTTGAGTGCAGACTTGAGGCCAATTAAAATATTTGCAGCGTCAGTGTGGGATTCTGACAGAACTGAAACCGTTCTGCAACTTCCCATCGAGAAGCAGCTGACAGAGCTGGATTATGAATTTTTAATAACATAAAAGCCTTAGGCTTAAGCCATGCAGGCGAGAAGTTGTTGAGAAACGCATGCCTAGTGGATTCTGTGAGGGCGAAAGCTCTTCTGTTTACAGAGGCAAGCTATGCCCTGTGGCATACAGGGCCTCATTCAGTTTAACAAGTTTTCTTTAGTTGCTATGGCGACGGAAGCAGACGGGGGGAAAGATGAGGAATGAGGGAAATATGTTGATAAGGAGCCCCGCTTCTTCGTTTCCTGACTTTGCGTGGATGCAAGAAGACTTGATTGCTTTTGCTGCCATTGACTGCCAAATCCGCCGTCTCATGGCCGCTCCGCCTTGCATGGAGGTGACGCTTCTTTTTGCCGTGCTTTGCGTCGCCGTCTGCTCGGCAGGTAAGAATTTCACTATGGCAGGGGTTCGAGCCATGAAAAATCACAAAAATGGCACAACTTGTCTCAATCGTTGTATGAATCTATTTCAAGTCATTCTGTAAGACATTTTGTTGTAAAAAATGAAAACCTCCAATATCCGTAATGCGATATTTTTCCGTAAAACCTGCCTACTAAAACTTTCCAAGAAACGTAGCTTCCCGTCCTACTTGAGTTGTCCTTGATTAATTGATGGTAGGATGATAACCTGCTCTCTGTTCTCCAATCCAGGCAAGTTTCTTGGGGTTTTCCACCCGAGATTTGTCCTGCTATTTTTTTCACCCGCCGAGGTTTAGCTGTCAATTTTCGGTAGTTTGCCAGCCAAGAATTCGAAAGTCTGAGTCCTATTAGTTGCTAGGGCCTGTAGCGGCTACAGTGCATGCCTGCACACAGCGGCCCTTGAGGCTTATGTGTACATCCCATTCTAATTTTATGATTCTCTGGTTGGAGACAGGAGAAATACAAGAGCTCCAGTGGATGCAGGGGCGCTAAGAGGGCGCCAAAAAAACTCGGCGGTAAAACTCGATGAAGTCCCTGAGTTGAGATGACCGGGGGGGGGGTAGACGCAGACACAATGTTCCTCAAAAAGCTTCTCTTCGATTTGCGCATAGAAACGTTGCTCCTGAGATGAAAATGCCCAACAACATCTGCGAGGATATGAGAACAGTAGCAGTAAAACACTATTAATGAAGAAAATGTGCTGCTTATATGCAAAGCGTGTTGTGATTATGACCTATTAATACCGATTAAATTTTTGCAGCTCCAAAGCTGATTTTTAATTCAAAATTCTTGAGTCGATAGACGAACGTATATTAGAATGCACAAGTCAACTTTGAATGTGCATCTTCAGTGAGGTAAAGCAATAGCACAGTGCACCTGAGTGAATGAGACATTGCTAAATTTCTGGTCCTGAGGATGTCAAGGTTTTTAGCGAAACGCGTTGGCTTTTTGCTGCTTTTGGAAGTTTAGTAAATTGAAATTCTCAGACCTGCAGGTGCAGCAGCTGCCGAAGAACATGCAGGCCAAGCTGTCAACCAAATGGACGCCGAGTGAAAACGCGAATCTCGGGAACAACGGCAATACCTCCGGGACGTACTACTCGGGCTCGCAGTGCGTTCACGCAGCGGGGGACGACACGCTGCCGTGGTGGATGCTAGACATGCAGACGGTGCGCCTGCTCAGCTCTGTGAGGATCTGGAACCGCCTCGACTGCTGCTCCGGAAAATTCAGCAATGTCACATTCGGTAGGGGGAATTTTCTGTCTTCACCGATTGCCCTGCGCTGGCACTGACTTTCCCACGTCGCCCTGCTCTGCTAGGCGTCAGCGCTTTCGAATCCGTGTGGAGCAGCTTCAACTCGTCGCTGATTGACGAATGCTACCGTTACACCGGGGTGCCGGCGCACACGGAGAACCCTCTGAGTTTCACCTGTTCGCGACCAGTGGCCGGTCGGTACCTGACTTTGGAGAGAACGCCTGCATCCCCAGTGTACTTTCACTTCTGCGAGATTGACGTCTACGTCTGTGAGTTTGCGGTGGTCTGATGGTAGGCCTCATCGAGGCACCCGGAAGCGGATAATACCTTATTTATAGCACACAGCCACGATATTGCGTAAAATGTAAGGCAAAAAATAAAGTCAATGTTTGCAAGAAGCCTGCGGCCACCCTAGCGCTTCGCCTTTGGCGACATCGCTCCACATCCAGCGCTGGGGCAATTCTGCCCGTTCCACATCCAGCGCTGGGGCAATTCTGCCCACTCCACAACCAGCGCTGGGGCAATTCTGCCCACTCCACAACCAGCGCTGGGGCCATTCTGCCCATTCCACAACCAGCGCTGGGCAATTCTGCCCGTTCACATCCAGCGCTGGGGCAATTCTGCCCATTCCACATCCAGCGCTGGGGCAATTCTGCCCGTTCCACAGACTTCTGAGCACCTACAAGCAGTTCCACTTCCAGCGCTGGGGCAATTCTGCCCGTTCCACAGACTTCTGAGCACCTACAAGCAGTTCCACAAGCAGCGCTGGGGCAATTCTGCCCGTTCCACAGACTTCTGAGCACCTACAAGCAGTTCCACTTCCAGCGCTGGGGCAATTCTGCCCGTTCCACAGACTTCTGAGCACCTACAAGCAGTTCCACTTCCAGCGCTGGGGCAATTCTGCCCATTCCACAGACTTCTGAGCACCTACAAGCAGTTCCACAAGCAGCGCTGGGGCAATTCTGCCCATTCCACAGACTTCTGAGCACCTGCAAGCAGTTCCACAAGCAGCGCTGGGGCAATTCTGCCCATTCCACAGACTTCTGAGCACCTGCAAGCAGTTCCACAAGCAGCGCTGGGGCAATTCTGCCCATTCCACAGACTTCTGAGCACAGACAAGCACGCACTCAGACACACGCTCTAGGGTTGGCCCTAACGGTTGAGAATCTCAAGAAAAGTCACAAGCTTCAAATGGATGCGACCGCTCACGAAATCGAACCAGGGGTCGAATCATCGCGTTTACCACTGAGCTTCTCCGCCCCTCAACTAATGAGAGTCAGAGCATAGAATTTCAACATCGCCAACGCCCTTCGTCGCCTCCAGTCACGAAGTCCGCTCCGCACCGATTCCTGGACGCTCAGCCGATTTTCTCCACCGCCGCGGCGGCTCCTCTGATGGAGGTTCTCAGCATCCGGTCGCTCATCGAGTGCAGCCTGCGGTGCGGCGACCACCCGACCTGCCTCTACGCGATGCACTTCAGAACTGGCAGCTGCCGGTTCTTCCTGTCCCCGACGGTGCCGCTCAGCCTCCGCGACGGCTTCATCGCCGAGTCTGGCAGCTTTGTCGGCCTTGTTGGCTGAACGTTGGATAAACAATCTGCATAAATCATTGCTAGGATCAGAGCTTAGCAATTACTGCCAAAATTTGTAGTCCTACTAATAAATAGAGCTTGTAAGTCCACAATTTCAAAGTATGATCCACCAAACCCCAATAGAAATTTCGGTCAATAAGGTTCATTTTTAGTATATAGATGAATATCTTATGCAAATTACCAGAATGATGAAATTTTTTAAGTCGTATGGTATCTCTTTTTACAACTGTTTAGATATTATACAGTGTCAAAAGTTTTTTGTTGTTAAGAACAATAGCTTCTGTTTCTCGTTTGAGTTTCAGTTTACTTTCAGTAAAGTGTTTCTCAAATCTTGCAATTGAAGACTTCAGATTTAGAGAGAGCAAATAAAATCGAATTTTTATAATAATTTTGAAGCCCCTTAACTTCAATCAAGATTTTTCGAATATTTGAATTGCGTTTCACTTTTGCGCCCTCACCTCACCTCCACCTCAGTGTTCATTAGAGAGTAGGCTTGAACAGAATAACTGAACACGGAGGCAGGGACAGCTACAGCTGAAGTAGAAAGACCAAAATTTGTCTATGGCTGAACCCTATTCAGGGCTATGCGTTCTCTGAAGCTCCGTGAGCGCTGTGTTGCATCCTTCTACATCAGCTGTCTAATTCATCTATGGCTAAATCCTATTCAGCGCTGTGTTGCATCCTCCTACTTCAGCTGTCTAATTCGTCTATGGCTAAACCCCATTCAGCGCTGTGTTGCATCCTTCTACTTCAGCTGTCTAATTCGTCTATGGCTAAACCCCATTCAGCGCTGTGTTGCATCCTTCTACATCAGCTGTCTAATTCGTCTATGGCTAAACCCCATTCAGCGCTGTGTTGCATCCTTCTACTTCAGCTGTCTAATTCGTCTATGGCTAAACCCCATTCAGCGCTGTGTTGCATCCTTCTACTTCAGCTGTCTAATTCGTCTATGGCTAAACCCCATTCAGCGCTGTGTTGCATCCTTCTACATCAGCTGTCTAATTCGTCTATGGCTAAACCCCATTCAGCGCTGTGTTGCATCCTTCTACTTCAGCTGTCTAATTCGTCTATGGCTAAACCCCATTCAGCGCTGTGTTGCATCCTTCTACTTCAGCTGTCTAATTCGTCTATGGCTAAACCCCATTCAGCGCTGTGTTGCATCCTTCTACTTCAGCTGTCTAATTCGTCTATGGCTAAATCCTATTCAGAGCTGTGCTGCATCCTCCTACTTCAGCTGTCTAATTCGTCTATGGCTAAATCCTATTCAGAGCTGTACTGCATCCTCCTACTTCAGCTGTCTGATTTGTATATGGCTAAATCCTATTCAGAGCTGTGCTGCATCCTCCTACTTCAGCTGTCTGATTTGTATATGGCTAAATCCTATTCAGAGCCGTGTTGCATCCTCCTACTTCAGCTGTCTGATTTGTCTATGGCTAAATCCTATTCAGAGCTGTGTTGCATCCTCCTACTTCAGCTGTCTGATTTGTCTATGGCTAAATCCTATTCAGAGCTGTGTTGCATCCTTCTATACTTCAGCTGTCCATGCACGGAATTCTTCCATCAATATTGGAGTGTCGTGACTCAAAGTGACCACTAATTTTATACTGGAGCAATGAGCGGTATTGAAATGCTACAAGCATTCATATTCATACTAGGCTCTATGATGCTCTATGAGTCTGTGAGTTTGAGATGAGTAGCGCTTCTTCAAAAAGCAACTCAACATCTTTACCGTGAATATTTTGCCAGCTTTTTTCACTCGGCACTGAAACTAATGAGCACAAAATTGCAAAAAAATTGTGGAAAAGTAGTGACTTTAAATTATTCCGATGCATCAAGAAGAATCGCAATAGTCAAGTCAACCCAATTGTTCCCGTGGGCTATACGGTGTTTAGTAAGAGTTTAAATAAAATATTGAATCTGTTTAGTTGATAGATTGGTCCCACTTGCGATTGCAGCAAGCAGACTCTGCGTTTCTATTAGTTGAGTTTAGTTGCTGTGGCAACTGCCCAAGCAGGACGAAGAGGGTAGAAGAGGTAAAAAGCAGACATGCAGGGCTGCTAAGCCAGGCTTTACTCCAGATCCCCATCGGCAGAAGTTCTCTGTTCCCACAAAGCCTGTGTTCTGTATTTTTTCATGCTGAAAATCCCTAACTAAAGAGGGACTCTCCACTTTTCTAAGTTGTTTTCGGACTCCGTTTAAAGCCTAGCTTAGGTGCCACTAGCATGGGAACACTGGAGACATTGTGGCTTAGGTACGACTAGCATGGGAACACTGGAGACATTGTGGCTTAGGTACCACTAGTGGGAACACTGGAGACATTGTGGCTTTATGTACCACTAGTCAGGGAACGCTGTAGACATTGCAGTGACACAGCAGAAGCACTGGCACGATAGAGAACTGCAAGACCGAATAGGAGAAAGAGAAAGGGAACTTCTACTTCGGATAAGCATCAGATTCATGGATAAGAATGGTTGACCAATGCAATACCAAAGAAATCTAAGCACCTAAAAAGTTGCGAGTGCAGAACAGCCACGAGAGCGTCTCAATTCCAGGTACGAGTATGACAAACTTGCTATTATCATAGGCATCTCTCTAAACTGATAAACGGCGCTTTTACCTGCTTCTCTCATTGATTACCTTCTTTACCATCTTCTTTGACATGATTTGACTTTGCCCTTTAGGCAAATGGCCACTCCAGCGAGTCCGTCACTGAGCAATGATTTGGAGATTCTTGGAAAAGCTTTATTTCTTGCACGTGAGAAGATACGAAAGATTGGCGTAGCACTTATAATTCCAAAAGAACATCTTTATTCTGTAGATATTAATACAGAAGTTATCAACTCGAATTTGCCATTAATTATTGAATTCAGAAGCACTCTGAAGGACTGCATTCGCACTGCCGAATCGTTGATTATTAAAGTATCAGGCATTTACAAGAATTACTTAAAATGTCTTGAAGAGCTGAAAAACATTGCGAAGTCGGGAACTCTGAAAACTAAAATTCCGAAAGCATGAAGGACACATTGACCAAGCTCGTCAGAAACTTTGAAGGATTCGGACGTGAATTGGGTGAATTTGTGGAGCGCGTAAATGAGTTGCAGAGAGTGTCGGAGAGAGTGAAGGATGAGGCAACTTG
Organism: Macrostomum lignano; assembly: GCA_002269645.1. Taxonomy (NCBI): domain Eukaryota; kingdom Metazoa; phylum Platyhelminthes; family Macrostomidae; genus Macrostomum; species Macrostomum lignano. The sequence continues at coordinate 219,171 of NIVC01000249.1, forward strand.
GGAGGAACAGAAAGTTAAACAAGAGGCGGCCAGCGCGAGATCGGGGGCCCAGTCGGAAAGTCTTCTCCAATGGACGGCCGGCATTGCCACACCGGGCCTCATCACTCTAGGTAGCAGCTTCCAGGACTCGGTAAAGGCGAACAACGAACGGTATGAGAGGGCAGATGAGCTGGATGCCATTTTCCGAAAGTTCAACAGGGTTCGAGAAGTGCTGGACGACGCTTTTCGAAAAATCAACCGTGTTGCAGAAAGAATCGGGAGCCGTCCTGTCCAGCTTACAGAAGAAGTAACTCAGGTTATCCGAGCTGTTCTCCTGCAGTACGAGAAGATTGCTGAAAGCAGAAAGCCGCTGAATTGAAGGAAAAAATGGAACGCAATCGCAGGGAGATATGGAGGAGATGAGAAAAAACCTGGGAAAGTAGCTAGCTGATCGGCTTCTTATTCTGGACTCGTTGACTGAAATAATTTTCAAATTTTACTTCAGATTTTGACTAAAGAATGAAGCCGTGAAATCATGTTGCTTTATGGTTTTTCGAGAATAAAAATTTTCAGACTAAAAAGAAAGTTGTAACTTTATATATGCGAGCGTAAAATCACCCTCTTCAGTGTGTCCAACTTTTTTAGCCTAATATTTCAACTCACCTGAGATTTTTTAATTGTTAACTTATAGTACTTGTACTAATTCGTCAATATTTAAAAAATATAATCTGCAGGTGCGTGACACTCAATAGTTAGTTATCCTTACCGATATGGTTCACTATCTGAAATCTCTCTTTATTTGGCTGGCCATTGCTTACACTTTTTTGTTTGATTTTAGTTGTTATTCAATAAAAACCAATATTTCATCCAGCATCTTGCAAAGCGTTGTGAAATCATCGCGTATTCAGCATTTTATTAATGAAAGACATGCTCAAGTAGCCAATAGTTCACTAAGTTCAGTGACCAACAGTTCAGTAGCCAATAGTTCAGTATAACAAACATCTTGCAGAACGCAGCGTGCAATGGATACTGAATCAAAGTAGCGTGCACAACAAGCAACAGCAAGCAAAAGCATTAGAGGTGTGCACTGTAAAAATAAAAAGGGAATTTCATGCTGATACCTGTTGCAATCCTAAGCTAATTGAGAAAAGCATAGTTTAGTAGAGCTCTTTGCAGTGCTATGTAATTAAAAACAATATGCCTGATATATTCTGGAACAAATCTGGCTCTGAAGAAGTCGGATCTTTCTGGCACAGATGCTTTTTAATCGAATTTTTCTATGGCCAAACCTCATTCAGCGCTATGCGTTCTCTGGAGCATACTGAATGCACTGGCGACACGACCAACTTAGGTTTCTTTCTCCGGCTTGTTTGTCCTCACGGGCCCAACACGGGCTGAAACTAAACAAATTTATCGAAGAAAAAAATAATCGGCCGATCCAGCACCGAATTCCAGATGCTGCCTGTCTCCACACTGTCTCTGCAGTCTCCAGTTTGCACTGCACAATCGGCCATATTGGCAAGCGACAGGCCGCGTCGACATGAAAAATTCCAGCATGTCCGCAGCGCGCCATCGCTCACAGCCTGTCATGTGGCCGGGGCCAACACGAGTGCACAGGATAGAAAAATTTAGTAGCTGCTTAAATCGAATGTCCATGGGGCATAGACCTTTCCTTTGCTCCATGACTAAGTCTCTACTGCCCTGTTGGTTCACTTTTAATCTGCCCGTTTTCAGCACGATTGTAGCGAAAAAGCCGTGGGTTTGAATCGCATCACTCTTACTAAAAATCTGAGAAAAGTTAGAAAAGTTTTCAATGTCTGAGTCCACGTTTCCACCCCGACACCAGTTGTCAACTAGTGATAGCTTTAATCCAACTATTAGCCACAATTCTCCAGTTTCTCCTGGGGCATTGTGACGCAATTGCATCGCCCACACAGTTGAGACAACAAAGAACCGCACGCGTCAAGTAAATTGCGTTCGTATTAAAACGTATTTAAAAACCCCTGCTTTTATCTATAGGCTAAGTCGTATGCAAGGCCTGAGAACATCTCCAGGAACACACTTGAGATCTGCCTCAGTCGAATAACTATCCGACGATCGAACTTAGAAAAGCTTGTAAAGTCCGACCCTGAGATTGTTGCTATACATAACGCCAAGTCCTTTCTTTACATTTAGCATTTCAAAGCTATTCAACATGGCTTACTCAGTTTGCTTAGGATCGCTAAGGATGCCAGGAGGAAGTTCCCTTTTCATGTTTTAAAGTGCACACCTCTAGCTATTGCTTGTTATGCACTCTCCTTTGTGGCTTTGTCTCGATATTTGTTGCAGCACGATTGTACAATCTACTGTACTGCATACGCTCGTAGAAGGCGGAAGTTCCCTTTTAAATATGCATCCCAATCCTACAATGGGTTATCCGGATAGATGCACTCGTAACTTAACTGTTGGTCACTGAAGCAACTTCAGCATGTTTTCATTAAATAAACTGCTAATGTCGCCATGTCTTTTCACTTCGCTTTTGCCGAGTTTTGATGAAAATTAGATTTTTATTGAACAACAACTGTCGAATAGACAATAAACTAATAGAACGAGATATAAGTGGTGCAGAAAGGAAGAGAGGGGAAAGAAGTGAAGGGCCTAAGCATGGATGAATGAATAGAATGGATTGCTATTCTGGCTCTGGCTATTTTCGTTTTTGACTCTTTTGCATCCGGTTCCCCCCGTGCCTTTTCATTGGTTGATGATTGCCATAGACAGTTTTCGGCCTTCGCCCCTTTCTTTCGATGCACAAGCGCAAAGAACTGAGAATGTCAGTTACTTGCAGAGAATATCGAGCGCTCGTAGGTCTTCCCCCTTTATTTCAAAACACGAGCGAAAGCGCTTGTGCATCGAAAGAAAGGGGCGAAGGCCGAAAATTGTCTATGGCAATCATCAACCAATGAAAAGGCACGGGGGGGAACCGGATGCAAAAGAGTCAAAAACGAAAATAGCCAGAGCCAGAATAGCAATCCATTCTATTCATTCATCCATGGGCCCAAGCCGCGGGTTGAAGTTGTATTTATACTAACAATGATGAACAGGCCAGCCAAATTGTCTGTGGTAAATGAACGGTTACGATAGTCTGTGGAAAAGGCATGGTAGACAAAGGGAGACGGCTAACTGAAAAGTACAAGGTAATAGAAAATACAAATATTTGGAGGATGGAAATCCGACAACTCACAGCAAACACAAAAATTTAAGCAATGGCCGGTCAAATAAAGAGAGAAATTCCAGGCAATCAATCATATCGTTAAGGATAACTTGTGAGTCTCAGACACTAGCAGATAAAAAAATGAAATCGTATTGATACGCTACAATACGAGCTACAATTTCAGTCTAACTATCGTACTTGACAATTAAAATTTATCAGGCGAGTTGAAATATCAAGTTAAAAGGAGACACACTGAAGCTGGTGATTTTATATATAAAGAGAGTTACTACGCTTGCTTTAGTCTGAAAATGTTTATCCGCATAAGATCATTAAAAACACGATTTCACCGCTTCATTCAATAAGGCAAAGTCTGGAGTAAAAATTAAATATGATTTCAGTCAGCAAGTCCAGAATAAGAAGCCCATCAGCCTGCTACTTTCCTTGGTTTTTTTTCATCTTCTCCATCTCCCTCCGCATGCGTTCCATTTCTTCCTTCATTTTAGCATTCTCCTTCTTTGATTCAGCGGCCTCCTGCTCTGCTCTAGCGGCTCTTTCCTCTGCTTCAACAGTTTGCTGCTGAGCTTGGGCAGCCTGTTGCTGAGATTCAGCAATCTTCTCGTATTGTAGGAGAACAGCTCGGATAACCTGAATTACTTCTTCTGTAAGCTGGACAGGACGGCTTCCGATACTTCCCGCAACACCGTTGATTGTTTGCAAAGCGACGTCCAGCAGTTGTCGAGCCTCCTTGAACTTTCGGAAAATGGCATCCAGGTCATCTGCCCTCTCATACAGTTCGTTGTTCGCCTTTACCGAGTCCTGGAAGCTGCTACTTAGAGTGATGAGGCCAAATGTGGTGATTCTGGCCGTCCATTGACAAACATTGTTCCACTGGGCCTCCGATCTCGTGCTGGCCGCCTCTTTTCGAACTTTCTGTTCCTCCCGAGTTGCCTCATCCTTCACTCTCTCCGACACTCTCTGCAATTCTTTTACACGCTCCACAAATTCACCCAATTCACGTCCAAATCCTTCAAAGTTTTCGAGGAGCTTGGTCAACGCGTCTGTCATGTTTTTAACATTTTCAGTTGTCAGAGTTCCCGAATTCGCAATGTTTCTCAGCTCTTTCAGGCATTCTGAGTGATTCTTGTAAATGCCTGCCACTTTTCCACACAACGATTCGGCAATGCGAAGGCAGTCCTTCACAGTGTTTTTAAATTCCTGAAGGGATGGCAAAGTCACGTTGATGGAGTCCGTATTATTATCTACCGACTCGAGTTGTTCCTTTGCCTTTCTTAGTTCTCCGCCAATCTCGCATATCTCCTTACATGCATTGAAAGCTTTTCCAAGACTCTCCAAATCCTTGCCAAGTGAGGAACTCGCTGGAGTCGCCATTTCTCTAAAAGTCAAAGTCAAATCTTATTAAAAATATTGATCAACGAAGGTAAAATCCGATTATCGGTTCAGAAATATGCCTCTGATATTAGCAGGATTGCCATAATTGCATACCGTTATAATTATAGCTATATTTCAAGAATGCGAGCACTTACCCGGAATGAGACGCTCTCGTTGCTGTTCTGCCCTTGCAACTTTGTAAGTGCTTAGATTTCTGTGCTATTATATGGGCCAAAGTAGAAGTTCCCTTTCTGCCGAATACGTAAAAAATTCGTGCTCAAGGCCAGCAGTGTGTACGAGTACGCTCGTACGCATCTGCTTGGCAAGTCGAAGTTCCATTTTCTTGGTCGGTCTCGCAGTTTGTGTGTATTATTCGTACATAGAGGGCGAAAAATAATGCAGTACACACAATGTGCTCGGTTGATATACAAAAACTGAAGTTCCATATTAACCGTGCTCATTTAGCTCAGTGCATTTTTAAATTGATGCTGCAAGCGGGCCAATCCAGTGGCTTGTTTGTCTCCTGCCCATGCCTGTCGTTCACATTTCACTCTACAAATACCTGGCATCTTAGCCTCCTGAAGCGCAATCCTTTTCTACCCGCAACAGTTTTCATCACTCAAACCACAATTGTTCGATAAAATCATGTCCGTACTTACAATATTTGAGAGTTCGCCCGAAAGTACTGTCAAAAAAGCCAACAAGTTTAAGCTGAAGCAGAACTGGACTCCAGCAGGAAGAAAATTTAAGGAAGCCGCTGAGCTCTACCGTCAGAAAGGGGAAGACTTTGAGGTGGCAAAGTGTCTGAGCGAGGCGGCCAACTGCTTCGTCAAGGATGACGCACGCTTAGCGATTCTGGCACTGAATGAGGCGGCTGGAATCCACGGCGAGCTCGGCCACGTAAACTTTGCTGCCGGAATGCACAAGAATGTCGCCGAGTGGGCGGTGGGTCTGGAGCGCAAGATGCCCGGACACCTTCTCTGGACTGATGTTGGCGGCCACTCGCAGCTCGATCAGCAGGAACGCCAAGCCTTGGAGAAGGAGCTGCAAGAGTCTGCTCTGAGCCTGGCAGCCAGACAATATGCCAAGGCGGCTGATCTATACAGAATGGAAAATAGTCCAGCGAACGAGGCCGAGTGCCGCGAGGAGAGAGCCAAGGTCCTGGCTGACAAGGGCGATGGGCAGCGAGCTGCCGACGAGTTCAAGGAGCTGACGAGACACGCTGAAAAGCACGAGCTGCTCAGCGCCAGAAAGCACGCGTTCCAGGCCTGTCTGTGCAGACTGGCGGCCGGACTGGACCCGGAGGTGGACGAGATCGGACGGGAATGTCCGGACTTTGCCAGGTCCGACCACAGCCAGTTGGTGCGGGACCTGGCCGCGGCTGCAAGTGAGACGGCTGTGATGGAGGCCCGGCGCAACTTTGAGAAGTTCAACGAGTTCGACAAATGGCAGGAGAGGCGGTTCGCCGAAGTGAAGCGCGGGAAGATACAGTGACAGCTCAAGAACCGTCGAGAACTACCGAGGAGCGAACTGATGTGAACATGACATTGTACTTTAATAGAACTGAACTTCAAATCTAACGCTAAGACTTGTTCTTGGATCAAAGAATATAAGATCTATGCCTTGGATACATGGGTCTAAAATTGTCGCACATGATTAATGGGATTCTACAATAAAAATTAATTATTTTCAAGCAAAAATTATTACTCTTTAATATCGTTCATCTTGATTATAAAGCAATACATTCTGAAGTAAAAATTCATACCTAACATTTTGCGAACTGTTTTTAGAAGAAGCATAACCCACATTATCAATGCATCGTTTCCTTAATTTCGAACTCTTATAATAATAATAACAAAATAATTGATTACACCTGCCTAATTGGGCAGACTTTTGAAGGCTGCGGGCTGTTCAGCTCAAGGACTGGGGGGGGGGGGTCCTCCCACATACCCCCAATTACCCCAGCTAATGCTGACACCCATTTTACAGCTGGGTGAACTGAAGCAATGCAGAGTTAAGTGTTTGCTCAAGGACACAAATTGTTCTGATTGGGTCGAGAATCGAACCCCCGACCTTTCAGTTGTGAGTCCGACGCTCTAGCCACTTGGCTACAACCTCTTCTCTTATGAACTCGTATGCGCTTCATGCAAGTAAACCAATAAAGGTAGATAAATGTAAAAAAAATTAATAATAATTATTACCCATCCAACCGGGCTACTACATCCTCTAAACAGAGTCAGAGCTGCTCAGCTCAGTGGACAATGGGTCGGGCTCTTCATGGCTTAATTGTGCAGCTCAATTCCATGAGGTACGTAATGTACGCATTTTTCGGAAAACTTGCCTCTTAAAATTTTCCAAGAAACGTAGCTTTCCGTCAATCCTAATTGCGTTGTCCTAGATTTGTCTATGGCGAAACCTCATTCAGCGCAATACGTTCTCGAGAGCTCACTAAATTCACTGGCGAAACGATAAGTTTACGTTCCTTTCCAGCTTTCTAAGAAAATCGTCCTGCGACATGCTACAAGTACTTCGGCTGCCCATGTTTAAACCATCTCACGGGCCCAACCGGACTGAAAATAAATTTGTTTATCGGAAAAAAGATCTGCCGATCCAGCACCGAATTCCAGATGCTGCCTGTCTCCACACTGTCTCTGCAGTCTCCAGTTTGCACTGCACAATCGACCATGTTGGCAAGCGACAGGCCGCGTTAACATGAAAACTTCCAGCATGTCAGCAGCGCGCCATCGCTCACAGCCTGTCATGTGGCCAGGGCCATCACGAGTGCACAGGATAAAAAAATCAAGTAGCAGCTTTAATCCAATGTCCATGGTGCATAGACCTTTCTTTTCCTCCATGAATAAGCCCTATTGGTTCACTTTTAATCTGTCTGTTTTCACCATGATTGTAGCGTAAAGGCCGTGGGTTTGAATCGCGTCACTCTTACTGAAAATCTGAGAAAAAATCTCAGTGTCTGAGTCCACCCATTCACACCTCAGCAACATGTTTTAGCTTAAAATCCAACTCTTAGCCACAATTCTCCAGTCTCTCCTGGGACATTGTGACGCAATTGCATCTTCCACACAGTTGAGACAACAAAGAACCGCGTGCGTGGTGTAAATTGCATTCGTCACTTGAGGCTGAGATCTGAGGAGAGTTCTCAGATTGGAGAAAATCCGTGCAGCTGTTAAAATAGTTGTCCAAATGCAAATAATAGCTATTCGTATTAAAACGTATTTAAAACCCCTGCTTTTACCTATAGGCTGAGTTGTATGCAAGGCCTGAGAACATCTTCAGGAACACACTTGAGATCTGCCTCAGTCGAATAACTATCCGAAGATCAAACTTAAATAAAACTTCTAAAGTACGACTCTAAGGTTGTTTGTATGCATAACGTCAAGTCCTTTACATTTAGCATTACAAAAGCTATTCAGCATGGTAACTCAATTTACGTAGGATCGCTAAAAATGCCAGAAGGAAGTTCCTCCTAATTGCTATTGCTTGATATGCACTCTCTGTAGTACGATTGTACATTGTACTGTACTGCATGCGCTCGTAGAAGGTGGAACTTCCCTTTTAAATGTACATCCCAATCCTACATTGGGTAGCCAGAGAGATGCGTATGGATGGAGTTTGGTAGATTTACTGAAATTCCCAGGTGAGCACTGACTGTCTACATGATTTTGATGTTTTCGATTCGAGTGAGGGCTTACCGCCAGATGAGAGGACTTTGAGGTAGCCAAATGTCTGAGCCAGGCATTGCTTACTGAATTGTTGGTCACTGAACTATTGGTCACTGAACTATTGGTTACTAAATTGTTGGTCACTGAACTGTTGGTCACTGAACTATTGGTCACTGAACTATTGGTCACTGAACTATTGGTCACTGAACTATTGGTCACTGAACTATTGGTTACTAAATTGTTGGTCACTGAACTGTTGGTTACTGAACTGTTGGTCACTGAACTATTGGTCACTGAACTATTGGTCACTGAACTATTGGTTACTAAATTGTTGGTCACTGAACTGTTGGTTACTGAACTGTTGGTCACTGAACTGTTGGTCACTGAACTATTGGTCACTGAACTATTGGTCACTGAACTGTTGGTCACTGAACTGTTGGTCACTGAACTGTTGGTTTACTGAACTATTAGTCACTGAACTGTTTGTTTACTGAACTGTTGGTCACTGAACTGTACTTGGTCACTGAACTGTTGGTTTACTGAACTATTAGTCACTGAACTGTACTTGGTCACTGAACTGTTGGTCACTGAACTGTACTTGGTCACTGAACTGTTGGTCACTGAACTGTTGGTCACTGAACTGTACTTGGTCACTGAACTGTTGGTCACTGAACTGTACTTGGTCACTGAACTATTGGTCACTGAACTGTTGGTCACTGAACTGTTGGTCACTGAACTGTTGGTCACTGAACTGTTGGTCACTGAACTGTTGGTTACTGAACTGTTGGTCAGTGAACTGTTGGTCACTGAACTGTTGGTTACTGAACTGTTGGTCACTGAACTGTTGGTCACTGAACTGTTGGTCACTGAACTGTTGGTCACTGAACTATTGGTCACTGAACTATTGGTCACTGAACTGTTGGTCACTGAACTATTGGTCACTGAACTATTGGTCACTGAACTGTTGGTCACTGAACTATTGGTCACTGAACTATTGGTCACTGAACTATTGGTCACTGAACTATTGGTCACTGAACTATTGGTCACTGAACTGTTGGTCACTGAACTATTGGTCACTGAACTATTGGTCACTGAACTATTGGTCACTGAACTATTGGTCACTGAACTATTGGTCACTGAACTATTGGTCACTGAACTATTGGTCACTGAACTGTTGGTTACCTATGGCCGGCCAAATAAAGAGAGATTTCAAGCAATCAATCATATCGTTAAGGATAACTTGTGAGTCTCACACACTTACAGATAAAAAACTAAAATGGCAAATAATACACTACAGGACAAGCTACTATTACAGTATAAATATTGACGAATTGGAATATATATCGTACTTAACAATTAAAATATATCAGGCGAGTTGAAATATCAAGATAAAGCCGATCAGCTGGCTACTTTCCTTGGTTTTTTTTCAACTCCTCCAGCTCTCTTCGCAGGCGTTCATTTTCTGCCTGCGCTTCAGCTTCCTTCTTCTTCAATTCAGCGACCTCCTGCTCTGTTATAGCGGCTTTCTCCTCTGCTTCAATGCTTTTCTTCTGAGCTTGGAGAGCCTGTTGCTGAGCTTCAGCAATCTTCTGATATTGTAGGAGAACAGATTGGATAAGCTGAATTACTTCTTTTGTAAGCTGGACAGGACGGCTCCCGATTCTTTTCCCAACACCGTTGATTGTTCGCAGAGCGACGTCCAGCAGTTGTCGAGCCTTCTCGAACTTTTGAAAAAGTTTATCCAGTTCTTCTGCCCTATCATACCGTCTCTTGTTCGCATCTACCGAGGCCTGATAGTAGCTTGTTTGAGTGATGAGGCCAAATGTGGTGATTAATTCCATCCATTGATAAAAATTGTTCCAGTCGGCCTCCGATCTCGTGCTGGCCGCCTCTTTTCGAACTGTCTCTTCCTCCCGAGGTGTCTCATCTTTCACTCTCTCCGACACTCTCTGCAACTTTTTTATGCGCTCCACAAATTCATCCAAGTCACGCCCGAATCTTTCGAAGTCTTCGACGAGCTTGGTCAACGCGTTTTTCATGCTTTCAGCATTTTCATTTGTCAGAGTTCCCGAATTCGCAATGTTTTTCATCTCTTCGAAACATTTTGAGTGATCTTCGGCAATGCCTGCCACTTGACTATGCAACGATTCGGCAATGCGAAGGCAGTCCTTCACAACGTCTTTAAATTCCCGAAAGGGCAGCAAAGTCACGTTGATGGTGTCTGCACTAGTATCGACTGACTTGAGTTGTTCTTTTGCCTTTTTAAGTTCTTCGCCAATCTCTTTTATCATTACACATGCATTGAAAGCTTTTCCAAGACTCTCCAAATCCTTGCCAAGTGAGGAACTCGCTGGAGTTGCCATTTCTCTAAAAGGCAAAGTCAAATGATATTAAAGAAGCACCCCCCAGCAACGAGAGAGGCAGATAAAACGCCACTTTTCAGTTCAGAAAGATGCGTATGATAATAGCAGGGCTTTCATAGTTGCAATTGTATAATAATAAAGCCGTTGGCTCAATAATGCGTGCACTTACTCGTACCCGGAAGTGAGACGCTCTGGTTGCTGTTCTGCACTTGTACCTTTGTAGGTGCTTAGATTGATTTGGTATTGTATTAGTTAACAACTTATATTTATGAATCTAATGTTTATCAAAAGTAGAAGTTCCCTTTCTGTCGAGTATGCACACAGCTCGTACTTCAGGTCAGCACTGTGTACACGCCTGCTTGGCAAGTCAAAGTTCTATCTTTCTTGCTCGTTCTCGCAGTTCTCATTGTGACTATATTCGCACAGAGGGTTATAAAATCTTGCAGTTCACACAATGTGCTTGGTTGATGAACAGGCAAAAATTGAAGTTCCATATAAGCCGTACTCATTCAGTTGTGCATTCTTAATTTTATGCTGCAAGCCCACCAATCCAGTGGCTTGTTTGTCTCCTGCCCCCAGTGGGTGTGAACACAACACATCCACAGGCCGGGCATTCAATGTATTTAGCCAGGCATTGTTTGACTTCTGAAGTGTGTTAATTTAATCTGTTTATAGCTACTCAAAACATTTTTCACGATTCAAACTATTTTATTTGATAAAAACATGCCGATATTTGAGAGTTCGACCAACAGTCCGGGACTCGCTGCGACAGAACTGAACTTCAAAGTTAGCCGTCATTATTCGCCTATGATTGATATGATTCTATTCGGATTTCTAAGAAATTATAAAGTTTATTAATTTATTTATTAATTTAGTTTTAAAAAAATAGAAAATTTATTACTTTCTACTTTATATTGTTGTTAATAACGTTCCTCTTGAAAATTAAATTGCACATGAAGTAAAAAATTCAAACTCGCCGTTCTGGGCATTTCTTGAGAAAAAAGCATGTCCCACATTGTAAATTCTTTATTTCGAACTTTTTTGCAGTGCCGCACTACCAGTAAATCAATAGAGGTAGTTAAAAGTACATTTACACGGTTATTAGCCATCCAACCGGACTACATCCTCCTAACCAGACTTGCTCAGCTCACCGGACAACGCATCGGACTCTCAATGGCTGAACTGTGCAGCTCCCTCCCACGAGGGCCAATCCTACCAAACACTTTGACTCAACTGCAGGAGGTTCCGGGAATCCGGATACAGCAGGAGGCGGTCGAAGTCCATTCCGCAAACCCCTGACAACCACAGGCAGCTGGTACTGCGGTGTTGCGAAGGGAGATTGTGTGATTCTCCTAGCCATTTAGGTATCGGACGAGCTGGCAGATTCTCGGGCCTGAAAAATGTCGGAAAGGTCCGGGTGTGGGCCGAGGTAGGTGAGCCTGTTGAGTACAGGCGGGGCATTCACAGATGAAGTGCTCCGCATTCTCGACACCGGAGAGACAGAATGAGCATTCCTCACTGCGGATTTTCCCTGGAGGTCGCGATGCCTGGCAAAACAGCCATGGATGCCGCGCGGGATTGCCGGCAGTCGGGGGCGTCGGCCCACCACTCCCTGTGCTTACCGTAGACGTCAGCCACTGGTTAATCCGAGTAATTTTGATGACTTTTTCGTCCTGTCCAAGCTTTTAAGAGCGGCACACTTGAGGTCAGATTGAATACAGATCCCAGTGATATGTTGCGACAAGATGCGATTACAAACAATTCAAAATATGTTTTATTTACTCCGTACTCGTACTAAGATCTTCTTTAAAGCAAAAATTGATGAAAAACAGGCATGGCCCCGAGTTACATTTTTGAAAGCATATTTTTTCATTATTTTAGTACTGGCATTGACTACTTGATCTAAAACTTGACTCGACCAAAGTCCACTACCAGCCGGCCTCAGGAGTATGTACATGTCTGACAATGAGAGTCAGGGCTACTGTACACAGCATGTGCCTGTGTAAGTGTTCTCTCTGTCCGGATTGCATTCTCCCTAACTGGTTTACATTCTCCCTAACTGGTTTACATTCTCCCTAACTAGTTCATACCCTCCCAAACTAGTTTACATCCTCACAAAAGGGATTACATGTACATTATCCGAAATTGAATTAATATGAAAAAGAAAAAATACATTTAAAACTTTAAATTTTCGAATCTTTTATAGTAAAATATGCGACAGTCACTACAGCAGGTATCCTGCCCCTATCCAATGTATTAATAAATACATTCTTGTCTTGCATAATGAGCATAAATGACGAATTGATGTATGACTAAATTGAAGCATATTTTACGAGCTACACTACAAATTGATCATGCAATCGGGACACCGCAGTAGCGAATGTGAAGCAAGCTTGAAAACAGGGGTCGGCAAACGTTTTTACTTAAAGGGCCAAAAAAGAATCTAAATCAATAGATGATCATGCTGCGGGCCAGATGAGAGAAGAAAGCAATGGGAATGAGAGAGCGAGAAGAGGAAAGACGAGATGAGAGACCACAGAAGAGAGGTGAGGGGCGAGATGGGAGTTGCGATGAGAGATGAAAGTAGAGAAGAAAGAGGAGATGAGATGAGAGGAAATTAGATGAGAGAAAAAGGAGAGAAGAGAGGAGAGGAGAGGAAAGGAAGAGGAAGAGGAAGAGGAGAGGAGAGGAAGAGGAAGAGGAAGAGGAGAGGAGAGGAAGAGGAAGAGGAGAGAAGAGGAGAGGAGAGGAGAGGAGAGGAAGAGGAGAGGAGAGGAGAGGAAAGGAGAGGAGAGGAGAGGAAGAGGAAGAGGAGAGGAGAGGAAGAGGAAGAGGAGAGGAGAGGAGAGGAGAGGAAAGGAGAGGAGAGGAGAGGAGAGGAAAGGAGAGGAGAGGAGAGGAAAGGAGAGGAGAGGAGAGGAAGAGGAGAGGAGAGGAAGAGGAAGAGGAGAGGAGAGGAGAGGAAGAGGAAGAGGAGAGGAGAGGAAGAGGAAGAGGAGAGGAGAGGAGAGGAAGAGGAAGAGGAGAGGAGAGGAGAGGAGAGGAGAGGAGAGGAGAAGAGAGGAGATGAGAGGAGATGAGAGGAGAGGAGAGGAGAGGAGAGGAGGAGAAAAAAGATGGGAGAGAGGAGAGTACTGAGAAGAGAGCTGAGAAGAGCCACAAAGCCTGAGCAGGCCAGATTGCTATTGCAAAGTTTCAAAAGACCCGAGGGCCGGAGTTGCCGACCCCTGCTTTGAAAAGCGGCTGCAAGACATGACAGCAGTTTGCACAGACAGTGAGCACGGGTACACATGAAAAGAGTCAATATAAAAACATTAAGCAGTAGCAAACATCAGCTGCCAGAGCGCAGGAAAAATGTAACAAGAGAGCGCGTGAACAAAGCACTGTATTGCACTGTACAGGCGGCAGCTGGAGAGCGGCATCAGTGCTAATAGCCGCCCACCAGCTCGTCGTCATCGTCATCGTCGTCTTCGTCGTCGTCCTCGACTCCAATGTCAGCAACGGCCGCCAAGTTCCGGCCGCCAGCGCCACCTGCGACATCGAACCGCAGCTGGCCGTTGCCGCCTCCAGCTTCCACATCATCCTCATCATCATCATCATCATCGTCGTCATCGTCGTCGTCCGAGCCGTTCCCGTAGAAGCCGCCAGCCAGCGGGTCGTCGTCGCCGTCGTCGACGTCCTCGCCGGTGTACAGCTGCCGCTCCTCATCGTCCTCGTCGTCTTCGTCGTCATCGACCGCGTCTGCGACGGCGGCGGTCGAAACGGCAGGCGCTGACGTCCCGGCGCCACGGCCTCGGCCGCGACCCCGGCCGCGCCCGGCGCCCCGTCCTCGGCCACGACCAGCGCCTCGGCCGCGTCCGCTGCCGCCGCGACTGCCTCGGCCGGAGGCTCCACCGCGACCAACGACAGACGACGGTGCAGCTGCCGCAGCCGCAGCCTGAGACGGCGACTTCTTGGCCAGCTTGACTGGCGGCGCTTCGTCTTCAGGCGCCGCAGCTGGCGCCGCAACCGCCGCAGGTTGGCGCACCTGGCCGCGCAACTGGCGCAGGGTGCGCGCTTTGACCAGCTCTGTGACGCGATTCAAATCGGCGCCAAAGCGGCTCACGGCGTCGCGCAGCATGTCGAGCTCCGCCGCCGACCATTTGCCGCCCCCGCCTCCGCCTGCCGCCTGCTGCTCGTCCGCGTGCAGCTGCCGGGTCAGCTCGGCCAGACGGCCGAACGCCTGGCCGGCCGAGGCGAAAATGTCCGAGACGACCGCCGCGCTGCTGCTGCCGTTGCCGCCGCCGCTCATTTGCAGCGGGCCAATGCGGAGCTGCACAGCTGACTGACTGGCAGGGGCCCTACTGGGATCTAATCTCATGCCAATCTGCTCTGTAGTGAATCTAATCTCATGATAATAGGATCCTATCTGTATAATCTTTAAATAATAAGATCTTATTTAGATCTAATCTCATGATAACAAGACCTGAGCTTGATCTAATCTCATGATAATAGGAGCTGTTTGATCTAATCTCATGATAATAGGATCTGTTTGATCTAATCTCATAATAATAGGAGCTGTTTGATCTAATCTCATGATAATAGGATCTCAGCTTGATCTAATCTCATAATAATAGGATCTGTTTGATCTAATCTCATGATGATAGGAGCTGTTTGATCTAATCTCATAATAATAGGATCTGTTTGATCTAATCTCATGATAATAGGATCTGTTTGATCTAATCTCATAATAATAGGATCTGTTTGATCTAATCTCATGATAATAGGAGCTGTTTGATCTAATCTCATGATAATAGGATCTGTTTGATCTAATCTCATAATAATAGGAGCTGTTTGATCTAATCTCATGATAATTGGATCTCAGCTTGATCTAATCTCATAATAATAGGATCTGTTTGATCTAATCTCATGATAATAGGATCTGTTTGATCTAATCTCATGATAATAGGAGCTGTTTGATCTAATCTCATGATAATAGGATCTCAGCTTGATCTAATCTCATGATAATTGGAGCTGTTTGATCTAATTTCATGATAATAGGAGCTGTTTCATCTAATCTCATGATAATAGGATCTGTTTGATCTAATCTCATGAAAATAGGATCTCAGCTTGATCTAATCTCATGATAATATGATCGCAGCTTGATCTAATCAAATAATAATAGGAGCTATTTGATCTAATTTCATAAAAAAATAGGAGCTGTTTGATCTAATCTCATAATAATATGATCGCAGCTTGATCTAATTTCATGATAATTGGAGCTGTTTGATCTAATCTCATGATAATAGGATCTGTTTGATCTAATCTCATGATAATAGGATCTCAGCTTGATCTAATTTCATGATAATTGGAGCTGTTTGATCTAATCTCATGATAATAGGATCTGTTTGATCTTATCTCATGATAAAAGGATCTCAGCTTGATCTAATCTCATGATAACAAGACCTCAGCTTGATCTAATCTCATGATAATAGCTGTTTGATCTAATCTCATGATAATAGGATCTGTTTCATCTAATGTCATGATAATAGGATCTGTTTTGATCTAATCTCATAATAATTTGAGCTGCTTGATCTAATCTCATGATAAAAGGACCTCAGCTTGATCTAATCTCATGATAACAAGACCTCAGCTTGATCTAATCTGATAATAGTAAGAATGATACCAACAAAATATTGCTCTATAATTGCACGAGTAACATTACTGGATGCACTCAGTCTCAAGCTACTTAGCCAGTACACAGTCGGATTTAAAAAAAAAATTCGTCTGCAAAGCGCCTCTGCAATACATTTAAAGAGAAATGTGAACAATGTATTTCATATCCAGCCAGCCAGACAAAAAGCAGTTACATAAAAATCCGACATATCAATGCCGACACAGACATAAAAGATAGACTGAAAATATTGATAAAGTTTATTAAGACACTGAATAAAAATCTGGACGGAAATGACAATAATTCTATTTAATTAAGTGGATCTGAAGCCTTACAGCGCGTATATAAACTAAATTCCAAACTTTTTTCGCAATTTTTTACCTACTATGAGTAGTGCTGGGTGACAAAATTTATTTAGAACTATCGCATGTGTAAATAGTTATTTAAAATACAACATAGATTCTCCGCAGCGTACATACTACTTAAGCTAGTAGTGTTAAACTATGGGCAGTGGCGGATCAACGCTCCATTGAGTAGGGGGGAGATGAACACGGATCCAGCGAGGTCAGGAAGTGCAGACAGACTGTTAGATGAGTTGGTGCTCAAAAAATCTTTTTTATTAGAAATCTTCATCTTCGTAACGGCGGCCCATGGGGCTCTGGGCTCGGGAGCTGCCGCCGGACCTCTGCTGCTGCTGGCCTGAGGCTGAGAAGCGGGCTGGGGAGGCGGCCCTGCAATGGGGGTGAGATGGGATCTGATCTGCTGATTCCACTCCATTTGATGTGATTGTGGAATCTAATCCCACATTATAGAATCCAATCCCACATTATAGAATCTAATCCCACATTATAGAATCCAATCCCACATTATAGAATCTAATCCCACTTTATAGAATCTAATCCCACATTATAGAATCTAATCCCACATTATAGAATCTAATCACACATTATAGAATCTAATCCCACATTATAGAATCTAATCCCACATTATAGAATCTAATCCCACATTATAGAATCTAATCACACACTACGGAATCGAATCTCACACTACAGAATCTATAAAATCTAATCTTACACTACGGAATCTATAGAAACTAATCTCACACTACGGACTCTATAGAATCTAATCTCACACTACGGACTCTATAGAATCTAATCTCACACTACGGACTCTATAGAATCTAATCTCACACTACGGACTTTATAGAATCTAATCTCACACTACGGACTCTATAGAATCTAATCTCACACTACGGAATCTATAGAATCTAATCTCACACTACGGACTCTATAGAATCTAATCTCACAGTATAGAATCTAATCTCACACTACAAAATCTAATTTTTTCTTTAGAATTTAAAGACAACGAATTTTTAGCATATGGGATCTCACACTCTAGAATTCAATCTCACACTACAGAATCTAATCTCAGTCTACACTACCAGAGCATCTCAATCAAAGCTACCTGGCCGCGGCGCCAATCCTAGCAGCCAGGCGCTCCCGCTCGAAGCGCTCGGCGCAGAGCAGCCGCGCCAGCCGCTCGCTCTCGGCTTCGAGCTCGGCGCAGCGGGAGCGAAGTCGGCCGGTCTCGCGGGCGCCGGCGTCGGCACGGGCCTCGGCGGCGTCGGCGCGCTCGCGCTCCCGCTCCGCGTCCGAATCGGCCTCCTGGGCGGCGGCCCGGCAGCGGGCGGCCTCGTCGCGGCATTTGGCCAGGGCGCTGGCCAGACCCAGCCGGGCCTCGCGCTCGTCAGCCAGCGCTGCCTCCGTCCGGCCGGACGTGTCCGAAATCTCGGACAGCTGGCCGGCTAGCTGCTCGCGCTCCGATTCGAGCTCGCCACGCTCCGCTTCTAGCTGGTCTTTGTCCGCCTCCAGCTGCTCTTTGTCGGCCTCCAGCTGGGAGCACAGATCGCGCAGGGCGGCCAGGTCGGCAAAGGCGGCCTGAAGGGGAGCCGGACGGGAGTTGACTGCACATGAATTCGAACCTGGGTGTGGTGCGCAGCCTATGCGTGTACAATGCCCTTTCTCTTGCTCTCTAGCCAACGTGCTCAGTACCCCAATTTATTGCGTAACTCATAGCTGCACGTCGGCAGCTGCGTGAATATATATCGCAAATATACGGCTCTTAGAGGCCAAGATTCTTACCCGCCAAGCGGACTACGAGTACTACAATGGCGTCGCAGCTAAACTTACCAAGCCCAGCGCGCTTGGACCTGCGAACAGACCCCAACACGGCCCAGACTAAATGGAAAAAGTGGTACGCACAATTTGAACTTTTCGCTGTGGCTGCAAACATCGAAGACAAAAAGCGGCTTCGCCAGCTTCTGCTGTATACAGCCGGAGAGGACTTGCAGTCGATTGCGGCCGGTCTCGGCGACAAAGAGGCAGCAGGCAAAGACGTCGAAACACTTGTAGCCGCGCTTAACGACTACTTCGACAGCAAGCGGAATCTCCCGTTCACCCGCTATCAGTTCAGGTTGTGCACACAGCGGTCCGGCGAGCCCATCGACGAATGGCTCCAGCGCCTCAAAGATGCTGCCGACTGCTGCGGCTTCGAGGGCCTCAGAGACTCCCTGATCCGTGACCAGGTGATCGCCGGCTGCAGTTCAGAGCAGCTTCGCCGCAAGCTGCTAGCGATCGACAATGTCGACCTGGAGCAGGCGCTTCGGGTGGCCAGAGCCATGGAGACAGCAGAGACTCAGGCAAGCCTCATGGAATCTAACGAGGCGGCGGTACAGCGACTTCGGCTTCGAGACACTGGTGCAGCGGCCTCATCAGCAGAGCGCCCAGTCAAGGGACCAGCCAAGCAGCAGCCAGGCAAGCAGACCACGTGCATCAGATGCGGAGTCCCGGGCCACCGCACATGCAACGCAGCCAGAGGCAAGACGTGCGAGCGCTGCGGAAAGCGAAATCACTTGGCGAGGGCCTGCCTCTCCCGGCCGTTGGAAGCCGTCCGCGCCCTGCAGGCCGACAGCGACAGCTCAGAGCCAGAGGACAGCATCTTCTGTCTGACCGTGGCGGCCACCGGGACGGCTACAGCGGGCGCCCGCACAACAGTGCTCGTCGACTCAACGCAGCTGGAAGTCCTGGTCGACAGCGGGGCCGACTGCAATATCTTGACAGAGAAAGCCTGGCGGAAACTGCCGCGACCCCCGCCGCTGCAGACAACTCGCACAAAGGTATTCGCCTTCCGCTCTTCAGAACCGCTCAGCATCCTGGGAGCCTGCAGCCTGCAGGTGACAACCGGCCAAGACAGCCAGGAGGTTCGCTTCATCGTCGTCCCCGGCGACGGCGTCAACATCCTGGGACGGGAGGCATCAACCTCACTCCGCCTTCTGAGCTTGGGGCCTCAGGTTCGCGCGATCGCAGCAGCCGAGACGGAGAACGCAGAGACCCTGGCGCTGGCCAAGCGATTTCCGGAGCTCTTCAAAGGCCTCGGAAAGGTCAAGGGTGTTTCGGTTCAGATTGGTATCAAGCCCGACGCCAGGCCCGTCTGCCATCCGCCCTCTCGGGTACCAGTGCATCTCAGAGAGGCGCTGGACCGCGAGCTGGACGAGCAAGAGCGCCTGCAGATCATCCAGCCAGTAGAAGGCCCCACGCCATGGGTCAGTCGCATCGTCGTGGTACCGAAAGAAGACGGGAAGACCGTGAGGATCACCCAGGATTTGCGAGACGTTAACAAGGCGGCCCTGAGGCAACGACACCAAATCCCGACTTTTGAAGAAGCTACCAGCGACATGACGGGGTCGACAATCTTCACCAAGCTCGACATCTTCAAGGCGTTTCATCAAATTGAGATCAGTGAGGACAGCCGCAAGTACTTCGTCTTCTCAACGCCCCGAGGGATGCGTCAGCTGACACGCCTGAGCATGGGATTCGCCTCCGCCTCGGAGATCCTGCAGCGCGTCATGCAGCAAGTGCTGGAAGGCCTCACTGGTGTCAAGTGGATCCACGACGACATCATCATCCACAGTCAGGGCCCTGAAGTTCACCAGGAACATGTGGCAGCCTGCCTGACCAGACTGCGTGACAATGGCATCACCCTGAATGCCAGCAAGTGCCGCTGGGGCATCGGCAAGGCCAAGTTCATGGCCATGACGCTCTCCAAGTTCGGCATTCAGCCATCAGAAGAGAAAATCGCAGAGCTGCAAGCATTCAAGGATCCACAGTCTGCCAAGGAAGTCCGGTCGTTTCTCGGCCTGGCCAATCACCTCGAGAAGTTCATGCCGCACCTTGCCGACAAAGCGGAGCCGCTGAGGCGACTAACACGGAAAGGCCAGGAATTCGTCTGGGACCGCGAGCAGCAGCAGTCCTTCCAGGCCGTCAAGGACTGCATCTCCGAGGGCTGCACGCTGGCCTTCTTCGACAAGCGGCTGCCGACCGAGCTGGTGGTCGATGCGTCACCCGTCGGCGTCGGTGCCATTCTGCAGCAGCGGCACCCAAGCGGGCAGACGCGGCCGGTGGCCTACGCGAGCCGCACGCTCAGTGACGTCGAACGGCGCTACAGCCAGATCGAGCGCGAGGCCCTGGGCGTCAAGTTCGGCTGCTTGAAGTTCGCGTTTTACCTGGAGGGCTGCCCGCACTTTGATATCTACACCGACCACAAGCCGCTGCTCGGGATCTACAGAGCAGACTCAAGGCCGCCGCCCCGGCTCGAGCGTATCATGCTGCAGACCCAGCACTTCACGTTCACACTGCACTACCGCAAAGGCGAGGACAACCCGGCAGACCCGCTGAGCCGCAATCCGCTGACAAGCGCATCGTCACACAAAGACGAGGCTGAGGACACCAGACTGTGCAACGCCGTTGTCCAAGCGGCCACCCCAAAGGGCCTGACCGTCGACAGGATCCAGGCTGCGACCGAGAGAGACCCAGCTCTGGTGGTCGTCATGCGCGCCTTGGAAACAGGAAACTGGAGCTGCGGCGCGGCGAGCCCGGCGCACAGTTTTCGGTCCCTCAAAGACGAACTGAGCGTTCACGCAGGCCTTCTGCTCCGGGGAAACAGAATCGTGATCCCGGCAGAGCTTCAGCAGCTTACGATCGGTTTAGCGCACCAGGGCCACCTCGGACAGAAGAAGACGTGCGACCGACTGCAGCGTAAGGTCTGGTGGCCCGGCATGTCCAAGCAGGTCGAGGCGGTCGTCACTAACTGCCTCCCGTGTCAAGCGGCCCGGACCGACGGCGCCGTGAAACACCCGCCGATGCAGCCGACGCCGCTTCCGTCGGGGGCCTGGCAATCGCTCAGCGTCGACGTGTGCGGACCATTCCCAACGGGCGAGAACGTAGTTGTCTTGGTGGACTACTTCAGCCGCTACCCGGACCTCTACGTGGTGCGCAGCCTCACCAGCGCCAGCGTCATCAACTGCGTCATTGCCTCATTCAGCCGCTTCGGTGTGCCGCAGCAGATCACTACGGACAACGCCACCTACTTCACGAGCGAAGAATTCAACGTGTTTCTGGACGGCCTCGGGGTTCGACAGCGCAGGGTCACCCCACTCTACCCGGCGGCGAACGGCGAGGTGGAGCGCTTCAACCGCAGCCTCAACAAGGCCATCAACGCCGCCACGGCCGAAGGCAACGACTGGCGGCGGGCGATCCACGAGTGGCTGCTCGGATACCGCAACTCTGTGCACCGAGGCACCGACCGCACGCCCAACGACCTCATGTTCAACCGAGAGACCGGCGACATCCTACCATCTGGCCTGACAAAGCAAACTGGCAGCTCCGGACGGCAGCTGCAGCTCCACGACCGCGGCTACAAGCAGGCGATGCGCAAGGCGGCCGACACGCGGCGTTCGGCTGCGCCACACGGCATCCTGGCAGGCGCCCGCGTGCTGCTCAGAAACCGCGGCAAGGCCAAGCTGCGCTGTCCGTTCGACCCGCGGCCTTGGCTTGTCAAGGCAGTCAGCGGCGGCGCCCTGACTCTGCAACGCGGCATGGCAGTCATTCGGCGGCATGTGACCGAGACGAAGCCGCTTCGTGAGCGCCCCTGGGACCTTGACGAGATGGACGGCGATCAGCGGCCGGGGGCGCCTGTGACAGAGGCAAATTCGGCCAACGACGGTCCGATTGCGCAGAGGCCTCATCCCAGGACAGCAAAGCAGCCCGTCTGCTACAAGCAGTGACTTGATTCGAACTGAGCTGGAACGCTGTCAAAGATCGGCATGCTTTAATTGTTTAAGTATTTAATCGTTCGAAATCAAAAAAATTTGACACTGTTTTACTAATTAATTTTTTTTAATCCTTCACGTCGTTTCTTGACCAATTTTCGCAATGAAATTTTAAACCCTCTCGTATTGGACTTTTCTTTTGCTTTGGGGGAGAGATGTGGTGCGCAGCCTATGCGTGTACAATGCCCTTTCTCTTGCTCTCTAGCCAACGTGCTCAGTACCCCAATTTATTGCGTAACTCATAGCTGCACGTCGGCAGCTGCGTGAATATATATCGCAAATATACGGCTCTTAGAGGCCAAGATTCTTACCCGCCAAGCGGACTACGAGTACTACACTGGGGAGTTGGGCGCATGATCTGGGAGGCTGGCCCAGCAACTGAGGATCTGAGAGGTTGGCCCAGCAACTAAGGATCTGGGAGGCTGGCCCAGCAACTGAGGATCTGAGAGGTTGGCCCAGCAACTACGGATCTGGGAAGCTGGCCCTGCCACTGAGGATCTGGGAGGCTGGCCCAGCAACTGAGGATCTGGGAGGCTGGCCCAGCAACTGAGGATCTGGGAGGCTGGCCCAGCAACTAAGGATCAGGGAGGCTAGCCCAGCAACTGAGGATCTGGGAGGCTGGCCCAGCAACTGAGGATCTGGGAGGCTGGCCCAGCAACTGAGGATCTGGGAGGCTGGCCCAGCAACTGAGGATCTGGGAGGCTGGCACAGCATCAAGGCAGAGGTGCAAGCAATCGTCAACACCAACCTGAAGCTCGCCGTGCTGCCTCCTCGCCGAATCCTGCGCCTCTCGCAGCGACCTCTCCAGCGTGTCGACCTTTGCCGCCAAGTCCGCCGCTGAGCGCCGCGCCTCCTGCGCCTCCGCCTCGCCGTTGTTGGCGCGCTCCCGCGCCCTGGCCAGCTCGGCGTCGCGCGCCGCCAGATGCTGCCGAAGGGCGCCGTTTTCTGTGGCGGCCTCAGAGCGGTTTCGCTCCGCCTCGGCACTGATGGCGCGGCAGCGCTCGCGCAACTCGGCGCCAGCCTCAGTGGCCTCCTCGGCGCGGCGCGACTCCTGCGCCAGCCGGGCCAGAAGCTCTTCGCGCTCCTCCCGAGCCGCTTGCAGTTCGCCGCGCAATGCGCGAATCTCCCGCGCCGCGGCGGACAAATCCTCGCGCATGCGCGCCGCGTCAGAAGCGGCCGCCTCCGTGCGCCGGCGCTCGGCAGCAGCGGAATCCGTGGCGGCCTGGCGCAGCTCGGCCTCGCGCGCAGCCGCCTGGTTGCGCGTCCGCTCGCAGGCCTGGCCGGCTTCGGCCGCTTCGGCGCGAGCTTCCGCCGCCTCGGCTGCCGCGGCCCGCGCCTCCGCCTCCAGGCTGCGGATCCGGTCGCTGCGGTCCTTCGCTGCGGAATCGGCGGCCGCCTTCTCGTTCTGCCAGGTGAGGAGGCCATCAAGCAGTGATGAAGCATGCACTCTTAGAATAGGAGTCGGCAAACTCCGGCCCGCGAAGCCTTTCTATCCGGCCCTCGGGTCCTTTGAAACTTCTGCTCTCCTCCCTCCCCTCTCCCCTCCTCTCCCTGGTGGCCATTCTAGAAAATTGTCGAATTCTCTGACAGGTGCAATTATACAGATGCTAGTCACCAGACTCAAAAAACCCCTCATCATGCGGCAACTCATTTTAATAATCTGAGATAAAAAATTAAGGGAATCTCTTCCTTAAGAGAGTGGAGTCTCTCTTAAATGAGAATCGAATTCGAATCTTCAGTTAGTAACTTTCATTTTGCACTACTAGTTAGTAGACAACCTCAGATGTGCAAAGTGAGGAATGTCCAGTCCGAATCTCTGGTGTTGAGAATGCGGAGCAGTTAAGAGAATCTCTGCCAGGTCTTCCATTAACCAGGTGTCGAGCTAGAGAACCTCAGCGCCAACCCCCGCCTAACCTGCAGAGCGGCGATAGTGCGGCGCATATCTTCGCGCTCCTCGCGGGCGGCGCGCAGTTCCCTCTGGGCGCGGCCGCACTGATCGTCCAGCTCGTTTGCGGCCTCCCTGGCCTCGGTGGCCTCCGCCTGCAGCTGCCGGCACTGGCGCTGGGCGGCGTCGGCGGCGGCCGCGGCGGCCTCCTGGGCGGCGTTCGCCTCGGCGGCGGCCTCAGAACGCTCAGCCAGACAGCGCTGCGCCATCTTCAGCTGCTCCTCTGCGTCTGCGCAGCGCTGCCGGAATGCGGCAGCCCGGGTGGCCATGTCGTCTCTCTCGGCTGCCGCCTGCGGATGTATGGGATTGGGTGTGAGATACAGTATGGGATGGGTGTGTGGGATAGAGTTTGGGATATAGTGTGGGATAGGGTGTAGGATATAGTGTGGGATATAGTTTGGGATATAGTGTGGGATATAGTTTAGGATATAGTGTGGGATAGGGTGTGGGATGGGTGTGGGATATAGTGTGGGATATAGTGTGGGATATAGTGCAGGATAGGGTGTAGAATATAGTGTGTGATTGTGTGGGATATAGTGTGGGATATAGTGTGGGATAGGGTGTAGAATATAGTGTGGGATTGTGTGGGATATAGTGTGGGATATAGTGTAGGAGGGGTGTGGGATATAGTGTAGGAGGGGTGTGGGATATAGTGTGGCATGGGTGTGAGATACACTGTGGAACAGGCTGTGAGAAACAGTGAGGGAAAGTAGCACAAGGTCGTAGCACAGCCGACCTTCCTAGCGGCGGCCATGAGCTCCTCGAGTCGCTGCTCCAGCCGGGCCCTGTCACCGGAGGCGGTCTCGGCGGCAGCCCGCAGCCTCTCCCGGAGGCTGTCCCGCTCGCTGGCCGTCCGCTGCAGCTCGGCCAGGGCGTCGTCCCGGTCGGTCTCGGCCCGCTTCTGCGCGGCCTGGGCGGCCAGCGACGGGCCGGAGGCGGAGGCGGCAGCGGAAGCGCCGGCAGAGGCCAGGAGCTCCCGGCGAGCTCGGGCCAGCTCAGCCTGCGGCAACGGGGTGGTGAATTGAGCAGGGCTGAAACTCGGTCCGGCAAAAGAAATCTTAAAGTCCCTATCGCCGCAAATCCCTATTTAATCGTTAATCCATCACTATCTTTACAGCCGCCACGACTGTCTTCGACTCGTCTGCAAATATGAAACCTCTTCCTCCCACCTGCAACTCCTTTTCTCTTTTAACATCAAATCTCCCATTTTATTTTCCTGCCTAAAACATTTTACAGATCACTCTCGTACCAGGCTTCGTTTAACTAAAGTGTATGTCATCCTTCTCTCTCGCCTCTCCCGCCTTTCCTACCTCTCCCACCTCCCCCACTCTCCCACCTCTCCTACCTCTGCCCCGCCTCTCCCACCTCTCCCACCTCCCCCACTCTCCCACCTCTCCTACCTCTGCCCCGCCTCTCCCACCTCTCCCACCTCTCCCACCTCCCCCACTCTCCCACCTCTCCTACCTCTGCCCCGCCTCTCCCACCTCTCCCACCTCTCCCACCTCCCCCACTCTCCCACCTCTCCTACCTCTGCCCCGCCTCTCCCACCTCTCCCACCTCTCCCCCTCCCCCACTCTCCCACCTCTCCTACCTCTGCCCCGCCTCTCCCACCTCTCCCACCTCTCCCACCTCCCCCACTCTCCCACCTCTCCTACCTCTGCCCCGCCTCTCCCACCTCCCCCACTCTCCCACATCTCCTACCTCTGCCCCGCCTCTCCCACCTCTGCCCCGCCTCTCCCGCCTTTCCCACCTCTCCCGCCTTTCCCACCTCTGCCCCGCCTCTCCCGCCTCTCCCCCACCTCTCCCGCCTCTCCCACCTCTTCTCCACCTCTGCCCCGCTTCTCCCGCCTCTCCCCCGCCTTTCCCACCTCTCCCGCCTCTCCCACCTCTGCCCCGCTTCTCCCACCTCTGCCCCGCCTTTCCCACCTCTCCCGCCTCTCCCCCACCTCTGCCCCGCCTCTCCCACCTCTTCCCCACCTCTGCCCCGCCTCTCCCACTTCTCCCCCACCTCTGCACCGCCTCTCCTACCTCTCCCACCTTCCCCACCTCTCCCCATCTCTCCCGCCTCCCTCTCCCGTCTCTCCGTTTCCCGCCTCTACCAACACTCCCGCCCCCCTAATTTTCCTGCCTCTCTCCCACCACCTCTACCGCCTCTCTCTTACAACCAAAAGCAACCAACACGCACTCGACCTACCTTTGAGTCTTCCAATGCGCGCTGCAGATTTGCCCGCTCAATGGCGTGGCCGCGCACATTGGCCTGAATGTCGGCCATGTGCCGTTCGAAGCGGTCCAGCACGGCGCGCAGGTCGTCGCGCTCTCGGCGCACACGGGCGAGCTCAGTTGCCATCGAGCCGTTGTCGTTGGCGCCGCGACCGAGGCGGCTGGGGCTCGGGCTGCGGGCGGCGGCATCCTGCGGGTGGTGGCGGGGCAGAGGCGAACTGATGCCAGCTCCAACAACACAAGGGTGATTCCAGCTCCGAGTGATACCAGCTCTAACAGGGGGATGACAACAGCTCATACACAGAAGTGATACCAGCTCAGATACAGAAGTGATACCAGCTCAGATACAGAAGTGACACCAGCTCAGACACACTAGTGATACCAGATCAGACACACTAGGGATACCAGCTCACAGAAGTGATACCAGCTCAGACACACTGCCTCACCTTGGCACTATACAGCCTGGCAGGAGGCACCGCCGCAGACTTCTCGGCCGTCCGACCCTGCCGATGCCGATTGTCCTCAGCAGCAGCTGGAGTCGAAGCTCGCATCATGCTGGCGTCCTCAGTTGCTGCCCAGCCAAAATGCCGATAGTAACCAGCTGCACCAGAACCTGCCGATGCTGTCGAGTCTCTGAAGCTGCGAGATCGTCTCAGATTGCTTCGGACAGCGGCGAAACTGTCCAGCCAAGCGGACTCTTCGTCGGCTGCGTCTTCGCCTCGAGCTGGCTGTTTGAGTTGGACTAGCTGAGACTCGAGCTGTCGCTCTGAGATGCAAATTGTTAGATTTCAATTTCAATACGCGGCCCTTTTTAGAAGCGGACTAAATTGGGTGTGAGAAGCATTCGGATCTTATTAATGGAGAGAGAGTCAGATGAGATGAGCTGGGGGTGCCAGGGGTACTCGGGAGGGAGGTGGCAAAAATGCAGGCTGTAAATTTAAGAGGGGTGCCTGATAAGCTACACACACACACACGCACACTTTCTGCTGCAACTAAAAAAGAAAGCCAACCACCTCAGACCAGAGAGGGAGGAAGGGAAGGAGGGGGCAGGCGAGAGGCAACGGTAGAGAGGCGAAGTACACGCCGCACAGGCCTTTGGCGAGAGAGCGCGCCCGCCCGCCCCGTGTTTTTTTGTCAGAGAATGAAAGGCGGACTCCATTTCAGTGACAGCTAGTGGGGCCGGCTTAGCAACAGGAAGCAGGCAAAGAGGCAGAACTCAGCGCAAAGGCATTGGTGGAAAGGAGCAGACAGTGAGTGTGGGCCAAGGTAAAAAATGGGCTCATTCAGAAGACAGTTAAGGCAGGTGCGCACACAGAGGCCCAGTCAGGGGGGAGGGTAAGCCAAGATAACTGCGCATTAATATCGCCATGCCACCAGTTTAAACCTTCTCTCCCCCCACAACTCTCTGTCTACTTTCTGCATGGGGGCGAACCGCATTTGCACTTGAGCAGGCAGCAAAAAATGCAAAGGTAGACGGACCGGCACCCTCCATCTATCTCGAACCCAGTCTCTCCCAGCATAGCCCAGCCCTCATTGTAGCCTTAGCCCCGAGTCTAAATTGTTGATTTAATATGAAAACAAATTTCTGGCTCTCAGGCCATCCTGTCCAACCGGGCCACAGAGATCTATGGGCATCGCAGAGTTTTCATAACATCTCATAACGCATCTTCCAGTATACAGACAGCTGGCAAAGCAAAGTTGGATAAATAAAAAAACAGCAAAGCTTGGAGACTGTCAGACTGTGCGCAGAGATCTCGAGATTCATGCAAATTAAGAAAGTATTTGAATGCCTTCTAAATGCGAATTGCACTTCGACTCTGACTAAATGACAAGAGGCCAAAGAACAATCAAGTGCTTTATGCTGCTAAACATTTGCAATATATGGCTACTCAATTAGTCCTAGGATCTGGGAGGCTGGCAGACAGCAGACACAGCAACTGGGGATCTGGGAGGCTGGCAGACACAGCAACTGAGGATCTGGGAGGCTGGCAGACACAGCAACTGGGGATCTGGGAGACTGGCAGGCCCAGCAACTGAGGATCTGGGAGGCTGGCAGACACAGCAACTGGGGATCTGGGAGGCTAGCAGGCACAGCAACTGGGGATCTGGAAGGCTGGCAGACACAGCAACTGGGGATCTGGAAGGCTGGCAGACACAGCAACTGGGGATCTGGAAGGCTGGCAGACACAGCAACTGGGGATCTGGGAGGCTGGCAGACACAGCAACTGGGGATCTGGGAGGCTGGCAGACACAGCAACTGGGGATCTGGGAGGCTGGCAGACACAGCAACTGGGGATCTGGGAGGCTGGCAGACACAGCAACTGGGGATCTGGGAGGCTGGCAGGCACAGCAACTGAGGATCTGGGAGGCTGGCACAGCAACTGGGGATCTGGGAGGCTGGCACAGCAACTGAGGATCTGGGAGGCTGGCACAGCAACTGAGGATCTGAGAGGCTGGCACAGCTACTGAGGATCTGGAAGGCTGGCAGACAGCAGACACTGCAACTGGGGATATGGGAGGCTGGCAGGCCCAGCAACTGAGGATCTGGGAGGCTAGCAGACACAGTAACTGGGGATCTGGAAGGCTGGCAGACACAGCAACTGGGGATCTGGGAGGCTGGCAGACACAGCAACTGGGGATCTGGGAGGCTGGCAGACACAGCAACTGGGGATCTGGAAGGCTGGCAGACACAGCAACTGGGGATCTGGAAGGCTGGCAGACACAGCAACTGGGGATCTGGGAGGCTGGCAGACACAGTAACTGGGGATCTGGAAGGCTGGCAGACACAGCAACTGGGGATCTGGGAGGCTGGCAGACACAGCAACTGGGGATCTGGGAGGCTGGCAGACACAGCAACTGGGGATCTGGGAGGCTGGCAGGCACAGCAACTGAGGATCTGGGAGGCTGGCACAGCAACTGGGGATCTGGGAGGCTGGCACAGCAACTGAGGATCTGGGAGGCTGGCACAGCAACTGAGGATCTGAGAGGCTGGCACAGCTACTGAGGATCTGGAAGGCTGGCAGACAGCAGACACTGCAACTGGGGATATGGGAGGCTGGCAGGCCCAGCAACTGAGGATCTGGGAGGCTAGCAGACACAGTAACTGGGGATCTGGAAGGCTGGCAGACACAGCAACTGGGGATCTGGGAGGCTGGCAGACACAGCAACTGGGGATCTGGGAGGCTGGCACAGCAACTGGGGATCTGGGAGGCTGGCAGGCACAGCAACTGAGGATCTGGGAGGCTGGCACAGCAACTGGGGATCTGGGAGGCTGGCACAGCAACTGAGGATCTGGGAGGCTGGCACAGCAACTGAGGATCTGAGAGGCTGGCACAGCTACTGAGGATCTGGAAGGCTGGCAGACAGCAGACACTGCAACTGGGGATATGGGAGGCTGGCAGGCCCAGCAACTGAGGATCTGGGAGGCTAGCAGACACAGCAACTGAGGATCTGGGAGGCTGGCAGGCCCAGCAACTGAGGATCTGGGAGGCTGGCAGGCCCAGCAACTGAGGATCTGGGAGGCTGGTAGGCCCAGCAACTGAGGATCTGGGAGGCTGGCAGACACAGCAACTGGCGATCTGGGAGGCTGGCACAGCAACTGCAGTCTTACCGGCAGCCTCCAGCCTGGCCACCTGCTGCGACAGCCGATGCACATCAGGATTCGCTGAGCTGAAACTGTCGCCATTAGCAACGGGTCCGGGGTGTCTCTGCTGCTGCCGCTGCCCCTGCTGTTTCCCATGCGGCGCATGCTGATGCCGATGGTCCAGCTCGACCACGGCAACAGCGGTGGGCGCCGCCGGAGCAGCAGCGCCTCCTCGAACTGCGACAGTCCCCGGCGGCTTCTGCGCTCCAGAGGCAGCAGGCGCGGCGGCCGCCCGGCGACGCACGGAGTTGGCGGAATCCTGGTGCCGCTTGCGCTCCTGCCGGGGGGAGGGGGGGGGGGTTCGGTTCCGGTTCATTGATCTGCGACAGCGTCACAAATGCCCCTCCTCTCCCTGAAGATACTCAAAACAAACTCAAAAACCGTTCCTATTAGGTATCAAATTCAGGTTTAGAAAATTCATACAGAAGATTCAAAGGCACAGCTTACGGAGCCCCTGGCTGAGGCGGTTCGCCTAAGAGAAACCGGCATGACTTTCTGGCTGGCTGGCTGCGACAGACGGGAAAAATAAGAGAACTGCTGCTCCCGCTGGCTGCCTCCTGCTGACTCAGTAGCCATATTATTAGGCCCTTCCTACCTCTATACCTGTCCCCATAATTCACTCAGCAATACGCCGCCAACCCGTCCACAATCCGCTCTCTCTGTCCTCCGCCCTCCCCTCATTGCCCCATTGTTTCCTTTTGCCTATGCAGCGACGGGCGGGCAGGTGGAAGATTAGGGAATAGAGGAGGAGACGGCGGTTGTCACAGTGAGGAGGGGAGCAGAAAGAGAAGCCCAATTGGCTACACAGGGAAGCGACGCGCGATGGTGGGAAACGCAAGCAGAGAGTACGCAGTGTTGTGTGCAGAGCTGAAGCGCTTGCTTTTAGAAGAGATGAAGTGGAGGCAAGAGGGAGAGAGAGAAGTCATAATTCTGAGTCTGCTCATGCCAACCAATTCCTACCATAAAATCGGGTACACAGTATTAACGGCAACGCCTTAAAAAACAAGCCTGGATACAAAATACTAGAGTGGAAGGCCTCGTAAAACTGAGGCACAAACCATAGCTGGCCTTTGTTGGGCATGTTTAAATTAAATTAACTATGCTGGAACTGAGAGAGGTCTGAAGGAAAAATCGATATTTAAGTCATACGACGTAAAACCTTGGTTGTAACTGCAGATGTTTTCTGAGTTGCAATCATTCAATATTTCCAATACTTCAATATTTTGTAAGAAAAGCAACTCCATAATGAAATCAGCTTTTTTAATTTTAAATATGCGCTAAGAAACTACTACCAGTCATAAGTAGTTCAAGTGCGAATGATGAAATTTTTAATTTAAAAGAAATTACAAGGGGCTAATTTTTATTGTCTCGACGCTGTCAGGATGACGACCGATCGTTTGAGAGACTTATTGTGGAAGTCCAGCAGTTGAGGCTTGATCAGGAAAGTCAAACCTGGTCACCACAATGCGTCTATGTCAATCTGCTGAAGGTACAGAAGGCCGCCAAAGTCGAAGCTTATGGGAACAGCTAATCTTCTGGCCGAACTGTTGAATATCTTGACTATCCGGAGGGCTGGATTGCTATTGCGAGGTCTCCAAGGACCCGAGGGCTGGAGGGCCGGCCCTGATCTAAAGATAAGATTGCTTAAAGAAGGAGAAGGTCTGAAGCAGCTAATAAATGATGCTGTCTGGGAACTTGAAAGCTTGTCAATCTGTTAAAAATGCAGTAAATGTATTTATGAATTCATTAAAGCACAGGCATTATAGCACTGTTAATTATCAAAGTGTTCAGCACCTCACGCACCTGATCGATGCCAGATGTTGAGCCTGACCGTTTTGCAGACTGACTGCGAGCTCTTGAACTTTTGAGCATTATGACTGACCCAGCGAATCAACAATGCTGCTCTGATTCAATTAGCTTTATAAGAAACGTGGCAAAAATTTCTATGCTATTCGAATTTCCTAAAACTAACTTTATTATATAAGCTGTTGATAAGAGCGGCATCGGTCCGCGGGATTGAGATTAAGCTCAAATAGTAGATAAAAAACTCGCAAGCCTGACCTGAGCAGTTCGGCAGTGTGCACTTAGCAACTGTAGAATTCCAGTTATTCCAAATATACCACTAGCATAAACCTAGCATTTTCAAATTTGCAAAAAATTGCACCAGAAATAATGCTCTCACCTGCAATAAAAGATTTCATGGCACCCAATTGTCTCGCTGACTTGAAATCAATGAAATTCAGTGTTTACTTGTCCTGTACAATCTGGAAGCAAACAGAATATTTACATTTGTAACTTGTGTGCAATAGAGAATAAATTTTATACACTACTCATAGAGCAGTAGTCATTTATGCGCATGTTAAGAAACATTTTATCTATACTTTATTCAACAAAAGCTTAAAACAGAACAATATAGTAAAAAGCACTTTTGAAGAATCTTGCATGTCTAAAAGTTTATTGCAATATGTTTGTAATTAGTAGTCACAAAATATGTAAATGTGGTTAAGCAAAAACTAACATTATTTTGAATAGAAATGCAATTATTGAAAGCAAAATGAATAGAATTCTTACTGAGATAAATCAGCTACAAATACATATGGAGATAGTCTTCACATAAATAATTATTACTTGAACAAATGATAAACAAAAGCAAATAAACCCATAAGCTTGGTCATTCTGCATTATTCTAGTTTTTTTGCTAGCTGACTTTTTGCAATCTTTTTCAAGGGTTGGGTAAATATAGGGTAAAAATAGAAGTTAAAGGAATATTATTACCTGAATAGCATTATAGATAGTATTATAGGTTCTCCAGAAAAAACAGTTTATATAGCATAAATGATAAAAAAGATCTTTAAGAGTTGCTACAAAAAGATCATTGATAAAGATAAAATAAGATCCTTTATAGAAAGTTATTATAAATTTTAGATTCATCTATAAATCTCAATTAGAAAGACTAGGGTAGGTCAAAAATGATGATTTTTTGCTCTGCATTAATTGGCCTAGTGTGTTTTACTTCCCTAATAGGACATGCAACATTGCACCTCTTTCTTCACATGGCCCACACTGTGTTGCCACTTTGCTAAGTAGGTCAAAGCTGTAAACTATCCAAAAAAAGGCCATTGGCTGCAATATCAGGCTTTACCAGATCCACTTTGCTGACCTGGCATCTACCTATGACTATCTCTGACTAGGATTTAAACAATATTATCTACTATATTAGTACTTTTATCCAAGAGTAACATTTGCTTATTACTTGAAGATTCCAAATGTTATTAGATATATTAAAGGGGAAGGCTATTAAGTTTAATGGATATAATTTGAGTGAAGATTTTGTGCTACTTTGAGCATATTGTTGCAAGATTGATAGGCCTAGGGAAGTGCAAAATGGTAGCATGATAGACTTTGCCAACCCCCTGGCTTAGCAAGCTGGCTAGCTTGGTACACCTACCCCACCTTAGCTAAACAAAGGTTGGGGGTGTTCAAAGTGCTCAAAGTGTGGAAGTGTTCACTGAGTGTTCACCAGTTGTATGCATTTTAACTACCATCATCATTAAGAATAACTTCCCAAAATTAATTTCCTTTTCCTTCCTTCACAATCACAATCATTACAATCATCACAATATATTATTAAATCTCTAAGGCTTGTTTATTTGTCTAGTATTTCAGTCTACAGCCTGAATGCCTGAACCAATTTTTTTTCAAACTTGCTTTATTCAATTGCAAATTCCTGTGAGATTGTGTGTATCTAATTGCATTGAAAAATTCAAATTATGGTTAAATATTCAAAAAACGAGTTTTCCCAATGCTTTCAATGGGCGGGTAAAAAAGGTCAAAATCTTGACTGACTGAATTTCAATTTCAATTGAGATTGTGCCATAATTTTCTCTTCACTATGAAGTATAGGCCTCAAAACTGGCTGCAATGTGCAAGGGAAAAAATAATGCTCAGTGGCTGCATATGTACATTCTGACCCTAGACTGACTGGTGGACTGCATTGATAATTGCTATTTAAAGAATTCATTCAACTGTGCATTGGCTCTGCTTGCACACTGAGCAGCCTATCATTGCTATGTAATTGACTGCAATGCCGAAGCATATATGGCTGATTCTTTTGCCTTCTTATCAATAGGCAGAGTAGCCACATTATAGGCACTAGGACTAGGTTTAGGCTAGGTATAAGGTTCCAGGTTCAATTCCTGGCTCTGGTGGACAATAAAAAATAAATTTATTCATTCATTTATAGTGTGTGCCTTGACTAATTAAACATTTTTTATTAATTTGCAAGGCACACTTGATGAATTATTTGGCTAATTGCCACAAGTTGCTAAGTAAAATTCTATTTGTAAAAAACTGCCTTAGGTATTATTGATCATACCAATAGGCATTGCCTAGCTCTATGAAAGTATGAAATTGCTGCTAAACTGCAAATGATGCTGCTAAATTGCTGAAGGCATTGCTAAATGCTATGTTGTGCAAAATTGCTGCTGAGCAGACTGCTAAAGAAATAAATGAGAATTACTTCCAGATTTATGAGCATATTGCTGCGAACTGCTTGAAGGATAATGGTAGACTTCTAAGAAGGATAACTAACTACAAAGTCTCGAGAAGATATTAACTGTAGAGGATTAAGTGCAGGTTATTGAGGGGATTACTGCTGATTGCTGAACATATTATTTTAGTTTGCTGCAGGAACAATTCTAGGCTACTAAGGGGATAATCCCTATTGGAATAAGTTGACAAAATGTGGACGACCGTCTGTCGCATTTTCGGATTCTCCTGGTGTTGCGTCGCGTGACAGTGGTGTCAAGTGGTGTGTCGCGTCGCGCGACACTGGAAACCTGGTGTTGTCATGCGTCGCGTCACGGCCTGGACCTGTAGCCAAAACCTTGCAAACTGTGTTTCATTGTAATATGTTTACGGTTGTTTCTCGGTATTTAAATGTTTCAAACATGTTTGATAATAACTAGTTCTTGAATTGTTCTTTTTTATTTTGATGGTAAAGTAACTAATACTTCAATTTTTAGAAATGTTACTTGTTAGTTACAATGTGTGCACTGTTTTTCTAAGTGTTGTACCTTTGTTGTTTTACTGTTTTAATGTTTTTAAATTTCTTTTCTTTTTCCGCGAAATTGAAAGGAATACTCTCGTCCTTCACTCCATGGTCTTGGTGTCGGGAGTGAACGGCAGAATGGGAATTGTCAATTACAACGTGGCTGCTGTGGCGTCCCCCTCCCCCAGTCATTCGGTCAACATACATCGGTGTTGCGTTGCGCGTTGCTGCCCCCCAGTCAACAAAATTTGGTGTCGCACTTTTGAGGGCACAATTTTGGCACCCGTGTCACGTGTCCGCGGGTTTTTGAAACTTATTCCAATAGGGGGGATAATGGCTTAATGCTAATGATAGTTGTAGACTAAAAAGGAGACAACAGCAGACTTCTAAGAGTATGGCTGCAGTCTGTTCTATGGGATAAGAAGGGTAATTTCAGGTTGCTATAAGGATAATTGCAAATTTGGGGGGGGGGGTTAACTTCAAACTTTCAGGCAATAACAGTAGCCGCCTAATGGCAGTTTGGGAGTGGTGCTAATCTGGGTAAAATACTAATCTGGAGGAATAATGCTAATTTGGGGGAGTGAGGCTAACCTGGAGAAGTGGAGCTAATATGGGGGAGTAGTGCTAATTAGAGTAGGAGTGGTGCTAATCAGAATGGGAGTGGTGCTAATCTGGAAGAGTTAGGCTAATCTGGGAAAGTGGAGCTAATATGGGGGAGTAGTGTTAATCAGGGTCATACATGCGCAACCTCCAAAATTCGGTCGGCCATGCGACTTAGTTTTAACAAAAATGCGACTTACATGTACGAGCTAAAAAACCCTAAAGCAAAATTAACGCAACTTTGGGTAAACGGCAGAAGTAACTATGACTGTTTTATTAAGTCAAAATGCCTCGTCAGCTACTTAGTACTACTACGGGTATTTTTTTCGGGTGGGCATTTTTGCGACCTCCTTGGTTGGCCGCCAAATCGGTCGGCCGGATCGGCCGACTCGGCCGACTGTTGCGCATGTATGATCAGGGTAGGAGAAGTGCTAAACTGGGGAGAATAGAGCAACTTTGATAATAGTCCTTGTGCTAGATTTATTATGCAGTTATTGCAAAATTTAATATAAGACATAAGACTAATAATACATTACTAATAATAATAAAATATACAAAAAATATCTAATAACAATAAGAGAACTATAAATTAATTGACATTGCAAAGTTAAAATCATTGAAAAAAATGTTAGGCCTACTTTTTAAAGATTTTTCTTCTTAGTATAACTTAATGTGAATTTCTTAAAGATTTGCTATTGCAGAACTGCTTGAAGATTAGTGGCATTTGCTCAGCAACTGTGCAAAGCTGCTTATGCTAGACAAATGCTAAACTGCTTAGAAGCCACCTAGAAAAGGGCTAAATGGCTAGTCCTCCTCCCTATATACTAAAAATAAAAATCTTGTTTGTGTGTATATATGTTTGTGCACAATTGATTTTCTCCCAAATGGCTTAACTGATTTTCACGAGACTTGTAACATTCAACCAGAAATTTTCCTGTGATAGTACATCTGTCTTGGCTAAAAAATTTCTCCATGTTAAAGGGATTAAATATTTAAAAAAATGCTCATTTGCAAAGATGAAACAAAGTTTCTAACTTGAAATGCATTTTATAAGAATGCTAAAAACAAAACTAATTGGCTGAATTCTGATTCTAATAAAGATTGCATTACAAGTTAAAAACAGTGTCAAAAAGCACACAATACTTGACTAAGATTGTGTAACCATATTGCTAACTTAATTTGAGACTGATACTGGCTGACTGAGAAATTGATTATGTCATAACTTTTTACTCTAACCAACTTGCTATAAGTATTGAATTATAAAGGCCACCATTTATGTTCTTCAAATGAAAAGAGATAGCCTAGAATTAGATGCGAATACTGGACTGCTAATGTAGCAACCTAGGTTCAAATCTTAGTAGTCTAGTAGTACAAAATATTTTTTTATTAAAATACCTTAAAAACACAA
Organism: Macrostomum lignano; assembly: GCA_002269645.1. Taxonomy (NCBI): domain Eukaryota; kingdom Metazoa; phylum Platyhelminthes; family Macrostomidae; genus Macrostomum; species Macrostomum lignano. Next base: position 256,457 of record NIVC01000249.1, read on the forward strand.
AACTGCTAAACATAAAAAAGCACAATGTTAAACATAGAAGAGCTACCATGTCAAACACATAAAAGAGCCACCATGTCAAACATAAAAGAGCCACCATGTCAAACATAAAAGAGCCACCATGTCAAACATAAAAGAGCCATCATGTCAAACATTAAAGAACCACCATGTCAAACATTAAAGAAGCACAATGTTAAGCATAGAATAGTTAGCATGTCAAACATTAAAGAGCCACCATATCAAACATAAAAGAGCCACCATGTCAAACATTAAAGAGCCACCATGTCGAACATAAAAGAGCCACCATGTCAAATATAAAAGAGCAACCATGTCAAACATAAAAGAGCCACCATGTCAAACATTAAAGAGCCACCATGTCAAACATTAAAGAGCCCAGGTTGCGGATGGTATGCATGTACGCCGGAACTTTTCCGGCGTACAAAACGGCCACCCTCAGTCCTTGGCGTACACAATCGGCGTACACAACCCCTGGCGCACTTTGTTGGCGTACACTATTGGCGTACACAAGTAACACAGCCACGCATACTTTTTTGGCGTACAAATTTTGGTGAATCAATTCATGCCGTGCATGAAAATTGTAATGTAAATTAATGTTTTTACGTAAAGTAAAGGAAAATTTATATCGTCAGTGATAAACTTTTTGCTTATTTTAAGTTAAAAAAAAATTAAACTAGTGTAAAATTTTGCTGAAAGTATTAACTTTGCATGATATTTTTTGTAGGTGTTATTTAAGTTTGTTTAAACTGACAATATTCGTAATATTTTAAAGACACTTTTCATACGAAAGCCTTTCCTAGAAAACTCTACTCGTGAAAACCGAATGACCCTTTTTTGGAATTTTTAGTGTACATTTGAGTGCAACTTTTTGTTTTTGGCGTACACTGGCGTACAAAGTCCTTGACGCCCGAATTTTTTCCGGCGTACAGGGGTACATGATCCGCACACTGGTAAAGAGCCACCATGCCAAACATTAAAGAGCCATCATGTAAAACATAAAAGAGTCACCATGTCAAATATAAAAGAGCCACAATGTCAAACATAAAAGAGCCACCATGTCAAACATAAAAGAGCAACCATGTCAAACATAAAAGAGCCACCATGTCAAACATTAAAGAGCCACCATGTCAAATATTAAAGAGCCACCATGTCAAACATTAAAGAGCTAGGGGCCTACCATGTCAAACATTAAAGAGCTAGGCCTACCATGTCAAACATTTGTTTGTTGCCGAATTTGCGTGCATCCACTAGGCCCTAGGACTAATCAATGGACGATGACACAATTTTGGAAATAGCAATAGCAAAAATAAAAAAAATAGATATCAGTTAATCATGTAAGAAAATAGTGCTAGACTTTAGGCCTAGGCCTAGTCTTACTATTTCAGCAATCTATTTTATTGGTTGGGCTCATACATGTGCAACCTCCAAAATTCGGTCAGCCGTGCGACTTAGTTTTAACAAAAAAGCGACGTAGTTTTTGGTCAAAAATGCGACTTACATATAACAAAACCCGAAAGCAAAATTAACGCAACTTTGGGTAAACGGCAGGAGTAACTATGACTGTTTTATTAAGCTAAAATGCCTCGTCAGCTACTTAGTACTACTACTTGGGTTATTTTTTGGGTGGGCATTTTTGCGACTTCCTTGGTTGGCCGCCAAATCGGTCGGCCGGATTGGCCGACTCGGCCGACTGTTGCGCATGTATGGTAGGGCTTCATGCAATGCAAAGCCAAAGGGGTTCTCCAACTCGACTCCATTAGGCTTTTCACGAAGATTGGTTCTAGAACCAGAATAATTCCGATTCCAGAACCAGAATCGGCAGGAAAATGAAAAGCTTCAAACCCATTTTATATTTGACAGTCTTTATAATAATTTTGTCTTTCCTTGACTTTGCTTTGTCTTGGATATGACAAACAAACAGAGTACTATTACTACTAATAATATATCAATAATAAAAAATTGACGATTTCAAATATATTTTACTGTTAAAGTGTAAGCATGACAACGGATCGATAAAAATTTTCTCTATCCAAATTCCAAAACCAAAACACGGTTCTGGAACCGATTCGGGTTCTGGAATTGGTAAAATGAAAAGCCTACATCTACATGTCATGTCGACACACTACTCACGCGAGCAAGCGTGTTATTATTTGATTGTACAATAATCATAATTTTATTTTATCTTTTTAAAATACGCTACATTTATACCAATTTATAGTGTATTATGCTGCAAAAATACTATTTGTTTTTAAGTTTTGTTAAAACGAAAAAAAGCAAATTTTAAAACAATTATTTTCTACGATATCTATATGCCCCTTTATAGTTTTGTACGTGTATTTCAAATGGACGATAATTCAGTTGCTTTTGACTTACGTACTAATTCTACCACCGCACTACAATCTACTTCTATTGGAAATTAATATTTAAAAAAATATTGACGTCAATCGCCCACATAACTTTTAACTGCCAGTTTGATATTAGTATGTTCCTAACTATCTATGACTATGTGTGATTTTATATTTATTCATAAATACCAGACTGAAGAGCAAAATCGATTAATGTCTATTTTAAGTTTAAAATTTGACTGATAGGAGAAATCTTGTTCATAATTTATTCTAAAAAATATAAAATTTGTAGCTAATATTTGTATAGTTCATTTTATTACTATTTAGAATTTTTTTTGTTTCTTAAACCTTACTTCTCAGACTTGTGTTGTGCACAAGCTTCTGTTCAATTGGTAATTTTATAGCTAGGCCATTTGACAAAAAAGTTAATTGTCATTTCAAAGACAGTAAATAATAAACAAATTTTATCTTATTAAAATTCATATTTAATAGGCCTCTTAAAAGCTCCTATTTTTTAATTTAAAGTAAAAGTAAAACCGACAGATAATATATCGTGTCACTAAAATGATCACTTACTCTATCTTCCCAATATTTTTAGTGCATGCTGGAAAATATGCCAAAACTTAATATATAAAATGCTTGCCAAATCTATTGCATATTAGACTATTCTATCATGAATGATATCTTTTAGAGTACAATGCTTGCTTAATCTTCTATTTGTCATTAATATATTTATTTTTTTACCAAAATGATGATTTTTTTAATAATAGCCTATTATCAACATAAAGGCTCTATAGAAGCCATACTCCAGATCATAAAGTATATGCCCAAAAATTTGGGCATGCGTTGGCCTTGCATGTCAAAAATAGGTATGTATAGTTGGTATGCATCACTCTTGAGAAAATAGTACGCATGTATACCAGGTGTGCACTTTATAGAATCACATGGAAAAGTGATTGTGAAGTAAAAAAATAAAATGTTCATTTTTTAGTGTAAATTTCAAGCTTTCTGGGTTTTTTCAGCTCATAATAAAGCATTTAAACAAATCTTTGTGTGTATCATTTTTTTTGCTATAAATAGTATGGCTAAAAAAGCATAAAAAATCAACCAAAATTCTCTGCCAAAATGGTCCATTATGCAATTTTAAAAAGGTCATTTATTGTTACAATGTAAAAAAGGTTATTTATTGTTGCAACATTGGCCTAGTTTTGAAAACAGGCATATACCTAATTTTTGGTGTGCATTTTTAATTGTTTATTTTTTGTTTTGGCATGTACACAGCATGATCCAGACTATAATAGTATAGAGAGAGTTAGCCTAATCATTGATTTGGCAATTGCCAGAGCTATCCTTATCTACCAACTTGTTCCTTAGCAACCCTGTGTGCCTTGGGATCTACTTCAGCCTAACAGTATTGCTATTGGACAAGAAGTTGAGCTGCTAGGTATAGATAGCAATTTTCTTAGAGTTTGAAGTAGTGCAGCTAAGATTCTATAAGGCCACTTGGCTGTTAGAATGGATGACAATAGTCACTCTTTTCAAAACCTTGGCATTTAGCTCTGTAGTGCAGAAGCTAATCACAAAAACTTTATTCTAGAATATTGTAGATGGTTTGCCAGTGTGCTTGACATATGTGGCAATAATATAGCCATTCACAATGATGTAGACCCTAAAGCTAGTATAGCCATCTTTGATAGATCTATGTGTCAGTGGACCTCCTAAAAGTTCCAGTGGTCAGTGGCAGCATCCATTGAGGGGGTGGTGACCTTGTAGCACTTTTAGCACATATAAGATGTGGAACTGGCCACCATCTCTTAAGTCTGAGGCAGAGGTCAGCATGAGGCATGATCTTGCACTTAGCCATGGCCCTATAGGGGTGGAAACGAATGTGCTGACATCAATAAAATGACAGGCAGTCTTGCCAGCTTCCCTGTGGACAAAGATGTCCAGCAGGGGAATGTTAAAGAAGGCATTGAGGTCATCATATGGAGCAGATAGGGGGGGGCACCCAAGATCATGCAGCATGTGCGCCCTTGCAGTCTCCCGAGAGTCTCTAGGCAGGTCTTCATCTGCAGAGCACTAGCCCAGATCATGCAGCATGTGCGCCCTTGCAGTCTCCTGAGAGTCTCTAGGCAGGTCTTCATCTGCAGAGCACTAGCCCAGATCAGGCAGCATGTGCGCCCTTGCAGTCTCCTGAGAGTCTCTAGGCAGGTCTTCATCTGCAGAGCACTAGCCCAGATCAGGCAGCATGTGCGCCCTTGCAGTCTCCTGAGAGTCTCTAGGCAGGTCTTCATCTGCAGAGCACTAGCCCAGATCAGGCAGCATGTGCGCCCTTGCAGTCTCCTGAGAGTCTCTAGGCAGGTCTTCATCTGCAGAGCACTAGCCCAGATCATGCAGCATGTGCGCCCTTGCAGTCTCCTGAGAGTCTCTAGGCAGGTCTTCATCTGCAGAGCACTAGCCCAGATCAGGCAGCATGTGCGCCCTTGCAGTCTCCTGAGAGTCTCTAGGCAGGTCTTCATCTGCAGAGCACTAGCCCAGATCAGGCAGCATGTGCGCCCTTGCAGTCTCCTGAGAGTCTCTAGGCAGGTCTTCATCTGCAGAGCACTAGCCCAGATCAGGCAGCATGTGCGCCCTTGCAGTCTCCTGAGAGTCTCTAGGCAGGTCTTCATCTGCAGAGCACTAGCCCAGATCAGGCAGCATGTGCGCCCTTGCATTCTCCCGAGAGTCTCTAGGCAGGTCTTCATCTGCAGAGCACTAGCCCAGATCAGGCTGCCATCTGAGCATGTAGGCCTGACCATTGCAGTGTAGATCTACCAGAGGCACTTGGGGTGAGCCCCCAGGTGGTGTTCAATGACCTTGTGCAGCTGATTGCAATGGCCATCTTGGCTTTTGCTTGTGCGTGGGGTGACCAGTTCAACCTGTGGTCTAGGATAATCCCTAGGCATTTAGTCTGCTTGCAGAAAGAGACTTTTCTTCCTTAGTATGAATGGCCAAATCTGTTACTTGGTCCTGCTGGCTTTTTGACATTTGCCCTCGCTGACAAAGGTGAGTTTACTGAGCTTCTCAGGCCAATTCAGGTTTGGCAGAAGCTTGTGCAAACTCCAGCTGCTCTTCTTTGAGTTGTACCAGATGAAGATGCAGCCATTAGTCTTCGCTGCTCTGAACATGCTCATGGGGCAGCCTACTGGGAGCTGGTCAATAAGCAAGTTTCGATGGTACGAGTATGCCAGGCTCTGTTAAGGGTTGCCAATTATTAATTTTAGTATTTATTAAGGGACCTATAAGAGTACCGAAAAAACTACCAAGGTACCTTCAACTGGCTCTGATCAAGTGCTGTGTTTACCAGCAGTTTAGGCATTGTAAAACTGAAAGTTTGAATATTTCTTTAGATAGTACTCATCAGTAGAGTCCCCACATATATTAACTATTATATCAGGAGCAAAAATCGAGTATTTATTATGAAAGATGCAACTATTCCATTTACTTTATCTTTATGTGGTAGTATCCTAGTTGTAGTCAAGTATATACTACTCGCTGGATGGCTATTTTAAGTAGTAATTCGTTTTTTGTAAAATTATAGTCTGGTATCTAATAAAAATATAGTATATTATTGTGATGTGTAAATTAGATATTTGCAAGAAAGTTTTTTATACTACTGTTATTCGAGTAGCATGATGCATTTGGGTATGTCTCTAGCTCATATTTATCCAGACCTGAGACCTAGGAAGCCTACCTCATGTTTTGCCAAGGATATACCATTGTCAATCCCCATATTCTGCATTATTATGTGACATCGTGTAAAAATGTTTGTAAGGCTCTTATCATAGAAATATCTTTTTAATTATAGACCTTTGCGGTCAGCATGGCTGTCTTAATTTTTCCACCCGTACAAACTGACTATAAGCTGCTATCTGAATTATTAATTACAGTTTATCTTCTTAGAAGCTTGACTCAATCTACTTGCACTTTTGAGCTCATCGCTAACAGCCCCAGTAGTTTTAATCTACTCTGCCGAAGCCAGGTAAGACTCGTGTTCAAGTGCAAATTTGTGTCATTCTGTTTTATCTATTCTGCTTATAACGATTCTACCTTTACTACTTCACTTTTATGCAGTAGTATGAAATGTGCATTTCAAACAGTTGAACTTTATTTAATTCAGTTCGACAGCTTTTAACGTTTTTTAGCACAGACTATGCTTACTGTGTGGTTTGGGTGATGGCACTTTATCAGACAGATTATCGTCCACATCCCACAAGAGAATCGCCCTTCCACATCCCACAAGACAATCGCCCTTCCACATCCCACAGGAGAATCAATCGCCCTTCCACATCCCACAAGACAATCGCCCTTCCATATCTCACAAGACAATCAATCGCCCTTCCTCATCCCACAAGACAATCAATCGCCCTTCCACATCCCACAAGAGAATCAATCACCCTTCCACATCCCACAAGACAATCGCCCTTCCATATCTCACAAGACAATCAATCGCCCTTCCACATCCCACAAGACAATCAATCGCCCTTCCACATCCCACAAGACAATCAATCGCCCTTCCACATCCCACAAGACAATCAATCGCCCTTCCACATCCCACAAGACAATCAATCGCCCTTCCACATCCCACAAGACAATCAATCGCCCTTCCTCATCCCACAAGACAAACAATCGCCCTTCCACATCCCACAAGACAATCATCGCCCTTCCACATCCCACAAGACAAAATATCGCCCTTCCACATCCCACAAGACAATCAATCGCCCTTCCACATCCCACAAGACACTCATCGCCCTTCCACATCCCACAAGACAATCATCGCCCTTCCACATCCCACAAGACAGTCGCCTTTCCCACTCTGGCGGACGCCGCCAACCCCAGTTCCTTCGCCTATGCAAAATGCAACGAATTTTACCTGAACATCTATAAAGGTGTTTCTAAGTAAACAGTCTGTAAGCCCGCACTGCTCCGGTCACCGGAACTGCCCTGCCCTGTATTGTATTTCCTACACTGGCAGGCTCAGCCCTAGCAGTGTTCAATGCTAATAAATCACTCAATGAAACTGGGAATCGATCAGGATTCAATTCGGGGCCGGCCCCCCCAGCTCTCATGAATTATTCAAATCGGGGTTGTTCACCATTTCCTATACAGCCAGCCATACAGCCCTGTCTGTTGTTCCGCTTGAGAAATTTAATGAGTTCAGAGTTGCCCGATTTTTTCCCTGATGTATAGGATTGAAGGGGCCAGGCAAAGTCTTTGTTCCACCCTTCCCCGCTTTTGGGCTCTGCTTTAAAGAGAGCTAAAAACTAGAGTCTGGAGTGGCTCAACCCCCACACAGATTTCTGCTTTGCCCCCTCTTGGGTCTTCACCCCTGGAATCCGCCCCCCTTTTTGGTCTTCACCCCCGGAATCTGCCCCCCTCTTGGGTCTTCACCCCTGGAATCTGCCCCCCTCTTTGATCTTCACCCCCGGAATCCGCCCCCCTCTTTGGCCTTCACCCCTGGAATCCGCCCCCCTCTTTGGCCTTCACCCCTGGAATCCGCCCCCCTCTTTGATCTTCACCCCCGGAATCCGCTCCCCAGACCCCTGGAATCCGCCCCCCTCTTTGGTCTTCACCCCTGGAATCCGCCCCCCTCTCTTTGGTCTTCACCCCCGGAATCCGCTCCCCTCTTTGGTCTTCACCCCCGGAATCCGCCCCCCTCTTTGGTCTTCAACCCTGAAATCCGCCCCCCTCTTGGGTCTTCACCCCTGGAATCCGCCCCCCCCTCTTTGGTCTTCACCCCTGGAATCCGCCCCCCTCTTGGGTCTTCACCCCCGGAATCCGCTCCTCTCTTTGATCTTCACCCCCGGAATCCGCTCCTCTCTTTGATCTTCACCCCCGGAATCCGCTCCTCTCTCTTTGGGTCTTAACCCTCGGGAATTTGTAGTAATCTGGGCACTAAAACCTGTTTTTACCCAGCTCTGTTTACCTGTTTTTATGCTCCAGATTCTCCTAGTTATCCTTGGCTTTGCTTTATTAAAATGGGCATTGAATTCAGTGCCTCTTGTGCTTGCGAATGGCGCGTGTCGCAAGCCTCTTTCTATTCTTCTATTATTCTGTTCCAAGGCCACTTCTGCAGTTGCGTTGAGTTGAGATTCCTTCCCCTTCCGAGCTCGCTGCCCCCAGTGAAGGCATTTGAGATTGCAGA